>JAVJIF010024697.1:0-66192 GCA_038442645.1 Agave tequilana | reverse complement strand
TAGGGCACCAGATGAGAAAACATCCCTCGGGTTTAAGGATTCGAGTAAACAAGGACACAAACTTAAGGGGATTATTTGTTTCTTTTGACCACCGTTAGGCATGAATAATCATGCTTCTTGAGGCATAATTATCCAGCTTAATAAGTTGTTTTTTATTCATTTATATCATATATTTTTTCTTTTATTTTTTTGCTTTATGACATTTTAGGTCTTTGTTTCCATCCCAAAATGTGTAAGTATGAAGTGCATACTATCTAAGGCAAAAAATTCAAGATAAAATTATCTCTCCCATTTATTACTTAGCCTATAATATTAAACAATATCCATTATTTTGACTAGGTTTAAGATGTCATAATTAAGGCTTCCTTAATTTTAAGATCATCTTAATTTTTTTAAAATAGATCAAAACTTTGTCTCTTGTTTCAAAAAGTTTTTAAAGAGAAAAATCCTATAAAAAGGGAAGATTTCTAAAAGTATCTCAAAAGAAGTGAAAAAGAAAAGAAAATCTAAAAAATTCTATGTTAGTAACCCTCTCCCATACTTATCTCATGTATTGTCCTCAATACATCGTGAATGTATATATGCAAGAAAAGAAAAGGAAGAAAGAAATTACCTCAAGGTAGTGGTTCCAGTAGTGGTCTGATTGGTCCATGAAATGCGGCCCAATCCAATTTGTATGGAGTTTGGAGGAACCCACCGGAGACCTCTATAATATAACCCATTATTATGATGTAAACATGGATGATTTTTATTAAGATTTTACCCCATCTACTTTCTAAATTTTAAAAATAATTTCAGAGTCAATTTTATCAATACCCTTGTCCCAAAATGAAGTATGAAAAGATAGAATAATTGATTTGGACTCAGGAAGCACAGGAACAACCACTGACTCAGGAATTTGACTTAAGTCAAATAAAGATTCAGGAGTCAAAATTAGCTAAGGAATCGGGTCCAAATCAAGAAGTTAAAATTCTAGTCCACATTCATTTCACCACAATGGATGTGATTTCCTAAGATTGGTGATTTAAGTTCAGGAATGACAGGTGTGGGAGTCAAAACTGACTTACTAAAATATTGCTTAAATCGGGTACCAAATAGGAGTTAATATTGATTCAGAAATTGAACTGGATCACAAATTTGAGAATCTAGGTCACATTCCTCATTAAGTTCAATTTTATAAAAATGAGAACTTTGTTGGCCCGGAGGCCTTCCTCTCTAGTTTTGATGATGATTAACTAATGTAGTTATGTTTACTAATAATCTTGTGATTTTAGTTTCAGATCATTTAGTAAGATATTAGTTGGTTATTGCTTCAAAAAGAGGAGTTTGGAAGCCTTCACTTGGTGATTCCCGAGCCCGAGCATCAAGATCATTCATAGCCAAGCTCGTTGGATCACGGAGTTTGGACCGAGTCGACTTGAAGATGAAAGATCGTCAAGAAGACTTAGGTATCCATAGTTTAGTGTGTTTAGATCCATTTGTGAAGCTTAGTATAGTTGATATACTCAAGTGCACAATACACACACGTTTTATGTTTGGATATTGTTTTTCGGTTTTGGTTTAACCAATATTTGTTTTTCATGAATAGTTGATCAAAACAAGTTTAAATTGGTTTATGTATAGTAGATTCATTCTATACATGCATGCTTATCTTTTAAACAAACTTATTTTGACTTTCCTATTCATGTATTAAAAAATTCAAGTTTGATAAAATACAGTTTTGGTTTCAAAAATAGTCTAGCTTGCTTGATATTTGAGTTGAAATTTTTATCACATGTTTATATATCAATGCAAAATGTTAAAACTATTTTTAGAGATTTTATATATTTTACAAGATTTATTAAAATATTTTTAACATGATTTCTGACCCATGATAGTGGCTGACAGGCCAGGTCGGTCGACCGCACGGTCGACCGAACCAAGGGCCAGTCGACCGTGCGGTCGACTGACGTGCACAACTTTGTGCATGTCTGGCAGACACATGGGCCCGGTCGACCGGTCGGTCGACCGGACCAGAGAGTTTTGCTCTCTGTATCTGGGCGGTCGACCGAAGCGGTCAACCGGTTTGGCCAACAGTCATATTTATGACCGTTGGCGGTCGACCGACCGGTCGACCGCAAGCCTGTCAGGCTGTCAAATCAGCTTAACGGCTAGTTTTCTGTTTGGGCTATAAATACCCCATCTCTTTAGGGTTTTGGATAGATTTTTTAGAGCAAAAATTTCCCTATTCTCTAGTTTTAAAAACAAGTTTTCAAAAGTGTTTAAAGAGCCAAAGATCAATCTTGTTTGTTTTTTTAAGTGTTTTGTTATTTTCAAAGAATATAGATTTTTGGGAATTGGTTTCTTGTTCTTCATTTTATATCAATTTGGTATTTTCCCAAGATTTTCTTTGATCAAAACACTTGTTTTCCACACTTGAGATTATCTTCTATCCTATTCTATTAGGATCATTTGTTTGTGGGAAAAGAGATTGTTTGAGGTTGTTGTAGCCTCCAAGTTGTAAACACCCTTGCTTTTGTTTGTATCCCTCTTTGGTAGAGGTTGATCGGGTGATTGGTTTGCTCCCTCTTTGGTAGAGGTTGAGGATTGTGGTTTACTCCCTCTTGGTGAGGTGGAGTTGGAGTTGGTTTGTATCCCTCAAGTGTGAGGTGGATTGGTTATTGTTTGGCTACGGGTCTACCCTCGGTTGTGAGGTGGTGTTTGAGAGAGGAGTTCGGTACTCCCTTGTTGTAAAAATCCTCCTCGGTGGAGTTCCCTCTGTGGGAGTCCTCGGTGGACAAGATAGTGGATTAGAAATCCTTCTCGGTGAAGGCGAGGACGTAGAGCTAGGGGCTCGAACCTCGAAACATATCTTTGTGTTTGCGTTTGATCCATTGTCCCTTAACCCTCTCTCTTTATTTGTGTTGTGCATAGCATCTTTCATTCATTCATATCTTATTGCTTGCATTTATGCCTTACATTATTTCATATTGTTCATCCTTATATGTTTGGCTTGCTTGTGTGTGTGCCTCACTTGTACTTAACCACAAGAGCTTCATATAGCACCTCAACCCTTATCTAGGGGAATCAAGAGGAGTTAGTCCAGAGCCCTTCACGGGGAATTTGGCTATACTTGTTGGTTGTATTAAGTGTGTTGCAAAATTTGTTTTAGCTTCCGCATTTAGTTTCTAGATTAGCATTATCACATATTCACCCCTCTCTAGGTGATTTCAATTGGTATCAGAGCTACGCTCCTGATACTTAGGTTTAACAACCTAGGAATGAGATCCTTGTTTGCTAGTCTATCTTTTGCATTTGCTTGTTTGCACACATATTGTTTGGACCTATGGACTTCATGACCCCACCTATGTTTGACCCTCCAACATCATTGTTTGGAAGATTAGGATGTCCGTTTATTTACAAGCCCTAGGATATAAGGTTCACCTTGCCATTATCAAGGAATCTACCTTAGTGATAGCAAGCATATAGAGGCCAATGCACTTGCCCTTGAGGCCATTAGAAGCACGCTACCTAAAGAATATCTTATGCATGTTTCCAACCTTGATTCTGCCTTTGCAGTGTGGAACAAGTTGACAACAACCACTACCTCCAAGCTTCAATTGTCGATCCAACCAGAGGAATCTAGTGGAGATAAATCCGAGCCACTACAATGCTATATGATCCAAGGGAATGACTCCCTTGAGGAACAATCGGAATCTCAATTGGATAGTGATAGTGCTAGTTCTTCATGTGATGATTATATTGATGCCCATGCTTTAATTGAAGAACTATCCATTGTTTGTGAAAAATTGTTTGATAAATATAAGATTTTGAAAAAGAAAGTCTAGGCTTAACAATGATAATAAAAATTTGATTTCTAGACTTAATAATGTTTTGCAAGAGAAAGAGGAGATTTCTAATGAGAGGGATTCATTAAATCTCAACTTGATCTTGTCCTAAAAGAAAATGAGTTTTTGAAAAATAAAAATGATTGTGATAATGTGTTGAAGAAAAATGAGTTTTTATCTTCAAAAGTTGATTTTGTTTTAAAAAGAAATAATTCTTTAAAAAGAGAAATTGATTTTATTTCAAAAGAATTAGAAATTTGTTTAAATAAAATTAAATCTTTTAAAAATGATATTGTTTCTCATGTTTGCCATGCTAGGGTAGTTTCACCTAAATCACCCCTTGCATGCTCCACTTCTTCTTTGATTAAAAATGATATATCCATGCTTAAGAAGAGTGTTGATTGTTTGGGCTTCACTTTGAGCCAATGTGTAGTGGATCATACACGTTTGGAATCTTTGTTTCGAAAGAAACAAGTTCCATCTTTTCATGCACACCCCCCACGGCATACACATGCTCCTCACGGACACCATCATCACTTGTATGCTCATGTGTACACTTGTACACATTGTGGACGTAAGGGCCACTTGATAAATTTTGTTTTGATCGTATACATGATTGTAAATTAGCAAATAAATTTGTTTTTTGTTAGAGAAGGGACTAACCCCATGGACCCAATAAGAAATGGGTACCAAAGACCACCCCTCTTGTTTGGATGTAGGTGTGGGCTCTCACATGACGTGAGAGTTGCCGTACCTTGGAGTGGATGCGTTCCGAGCTTCATGGAAATCAATTGGATGCATCACTTTCAAGGGATGTTTGGTGGGAGGACCACCTTGTTTTGGAGACATGGAGAGTTGCCTCATAAGTTTTGATAATGGTCTCTAACTCCTAATTATTGTTTACATGCTTTTCATGTTCATATATCTTAGCATGATTTGATGTTTTTAGATTATTATGTTAATATCATGTTTATTAGATCTTTGACATGCATGTATAGCCTTTTGAGACACCCATGTTTAATATGGATCATTATTTTGTGTTCTCACCGTTTGTTAGCTATCATGTTTATCATAGGTTTAATCACATGAGAATTTACATAATAGTCATTTTTAGTTTTGTCATGATGATTTTATCTTGATTTTGATGCTTCATGATTTGAATATATGTTTAAATGTTAGTTTTCATTAAGACTAGGTATATATTTGTGCATATAGTGGACCACAAATAAATCTATATATGTTTGTGCTTGATTGATTATTTGTTCCTATTAGATGTGCTAGTATAATCTAGTTTTGATGATGATCCATACATTCAACTTAACTGTATTCCCATTTTGGTTTTATTTTATGATCATGTGTTTTCATTTCATGCATATGTCTATTTTTTGTCAAACTTTAAGATATACATGAATACCCCTTGAGTCATTTGCTTTTCATGCAAATCTATACATATGGACTCAATTGTTTTAGGGATATGTATGTATACTTTTTGTGTTGACAAATCATACATATACTTTGAAATGAAATTTGTTTTAATGGAAATTTAGTTTTTCATGTTTCCATGTGTTTATGTTTAACTTCATGTATATGTCCATTTTATCCAAATTATTGTTATACATATACATCCTTTTGAGCCACGTGCCTTCATGCATATACATTTGTGGACTCGTTGTGTTTGGATATGTATGTATACTTTAGTTTGTATAGGACATATATATACCTTGAAGATTAAATAGTTTTGATGATTTTCATGTTTTTCATGTTTCAACAAATATTGAGCTAAATTGAATACTTTCATGATCATGTTCTTCACATTGTATTTGTACACTCACATTTCTTGTTTACTCATGTGTTGTTTTCATGAGTCATATTTATGCTTCATTGATTTTGAGTGATAGATAACTTGTGAATTTCATATTTTATGAAAAACATTTTTTTTTATTCCTTGCTTGAAGGATTTCGTACTAGTTAACAATTTTTCATTTTAACTAGTTCGTGTCCTTCATATGGTAGAGTTTTTTCAAACAAAGCTTATTTTCAAATCTATTTTGAAACCCCTACCTTTCAAGGGTGGTTGGATGGGAGATCATGCTTATGTATGCTTTATATTGAAAATCATTTTAAACTTGAACGTGATTGGGAGGATAGGTTATATGAGTTATACTTTGATATTATTGTTGTTTCAATTGGTATCATTGGATTCTTTCAATTGGTATTAATTTTGACCTTTCTTGTATACTCATATATGTTTGTATGTATGTATGTTTTTCAATTCCAATAGTATCAATTTCGATTGGTATTAAATTTTTCATACATATATATGTTTTATTTGTGCTTATTATATCACTATATCTTTAAGCACAAAATTTTGTTTATGCGAAAGCTCGAGCTTCAACTTTGTTTCAATTGATTCAATTTTCAATTGGTATCTTATTTCGAGCCTACGCATTGTTTTAGTTGGTATTTCATAAAGGGGGAGAAAGTTTGATTTCATATTTCAATTGGTATTTATATTTCCACTCCCTTACTTTATGATAGAAAATAAAAATTTTAGATTGATATCATATGTTTAAAAAGAAAAATACTCTCTTTTGATATCAAAATGTTTATTTGAATAATTTAAATTGAAATATCAAAATTTTGTTTTGATTTGTATTGCCTATATGCAAGGAGAGCTTAACATCTCTTCTACATATAGATTCATGTTGAGTGTATCTTGTATTGAGGAGCTTGACATCTCTTCTTTATGTGGTACACGTGTGTAGGAGGAGCTTCACATCTCCTCTTATGCATTGTATAGTATACGTTATGTGAATTAGGCTTGTCATCCCTCCTTCATGTAATGTATCAATGTAGGGAAGCTTCACATCTTCCTCTTCATGAATGTATATAACATATACCATTTATTTATTGATTTATATTTACCTTCAATTGGTATCAAGATGCTACTTTGACATATTTTCAATTGATATCTTAATTGATTGTCTCACCCCTATATTGATATTTTTTTGTTTTAGACAAAATGGGGGAGAAAAATTTATTATTTTGGTTTTTACCCCTTTGTTGATAATTGACAAAAAAGGGGAGAAAGATTTTGAGTTTGAGTTTTATATGCATATTTATGGTTTTGCATATATATAAGTTTAATTGGTATCTAGAGCATGTTTATTTGTTTTTGAAAACTTCATTGGTATCTAGAGCCTTTTATTGTTTATGCATATCTATGCATGTTTTATGTTTCATATTCATTGCATATTTATGTTTATTTGTTTATGCATGAGTTAAGGGAGAGCTTCTTTGAAGCTTAACTTTAATCCATGCATATATAACTCCATGAGTTTTGTCATCATCAAAAGGGGGAGATTGTTGGCCCAGAGGCCTTCCTCTCTAGTTTTGATGATGATTAACTCATGTAGTTATGTTTACTAATAATCTTGTGATTTTAGTTTCAGATCATTTAGCAAGATATTAGTTGGTGATTGCTTCAAAAAAGAGGAGTTTGGAAGCCTTCACTTGGTGATTCTCGAGCCCGCGTCAAGATCATTCATAACCATGCTCGTTGGATCACGGAGTTTGGACCGAGTCGACTTGAAGATGAAAGATCGTCAAGAAGACTTAGGTATCCATAGTTTAGTGTGTTTAGATCCATTTGTAAAGCTTAGTATAGTTGATATTCTCAAGTGCACAATACACACACGTTTTATGTTTGGATATTGATTTTTTTTTTTCGGTTTGGTTTAACCAATATTTGTTTTTCATGAATAGTTAATCAAAACAAGTTTAAATTGGTTTATGTATAGTAGATTCATTCTATACATGCATGCTTAACTTTTAAACAAACTTATTTTGACTTTCCTATTCATGTATTAAAAAATCCAAGTTTGATAAAATACAGTTTTTGGTTTCAAAAATAGTCTAACTTGCTTATATTTTGAGTTGAAATTTTTATCACATGTTTATATATTAATGCAAAATGTTAAAACTATTTTTGGGGATTTTTATATATTTTACAAGATTTATTAAAATATTTTTAACATGATTTTCTGACCCAGGATAGTGGCTGACAGGGCAGGTCGGTCGACCGCACGGTCGACCGAACCAAGGGCCAGTCGACCGTGTGGTCGACTGACGTGCACAACTTTGTGCACGTCTGGCAGACACATGGGCCGGTCGACCGGTCGGTCGACCGGACCAGAGAGCTTCGCTCTCTGTATCTGGGCGGTCGACCGAGCGGTCAACCGATTTGCCCAACGGTCATATTTATGACCGTTGGCGGTCGACCGACCGGTCGACCGCAAGCCTGTCAAGCTGACAGATCAGCCTAACGGCTAGTTTTCTGTTTGGGCTATAAATACCCCATCTCTTTAGGGTTTTGGATAAGATTTTTTAGAGCAAAAATTTCCCTATTCTCTGATTTTAAAAACAAGTTTTCAAAAGTGTTTAAAGAGCCAAAACATCAATCTTGTTTGTTTTTTTAAGTGTTTTGTTATTTTCAAAGAAAATAGGTTTTTGGGATTGGTTTCTTGTTCTTCATTTCTATATCAATTTGGTATTTTCCCAAGAAATTTTCTTTGATCAAAACACTTGTTTTTCCACACTTGAGCTTATCTTCTATCCTATTCTATTAGGATCATTTGTTTGTGGGAAAAGAGATTGTTTGAGGTTGTTGTAGCCTCCAAGTTGTAAACACCCTTGCTTTTGTTGTATCCCTCTTTGGTAGAGGCTGATTGGGTGATTGGTTGCTCCCTCTTTGTAAAGGTTAAGGATTGTGGTTTACTCCCTCTTGGTGAGGTGGAGTTGGAGTTGGTTTGTATCCTCAAGTGTGAGGTGGATTGGTTGTTGTTTGGCTACGGGCCTACCCCTCGGTTGTGAGGTGGTGTTTGAGAGAGGAGTTCGTACTCCCTTGTTGTAAAAATCCTCCTCGGTGGAGGTTCCCTCGGTGGGAATCCTCGGTGGACAAGATAGTGGATTAGAAATCCTTCTCGGTGAAAGCGGAGACGTAGAGCTAGGGGCTCGAACCTCGAAACATATCTTGTGTTTGCGTTTGATCTAATGTCTCTTAACCCTCTCTCTTTATTTGTGTTGTGCATAGCATCTTTCATTCATTCATATCTTATTGCTTGCATTTGTGTCTTGCATTATTTCATATTGTTCATCCTTATATGCTTGGCTTGCATGTGTGTGTGCCTCACTTGTACTTAACCACAAGAGCTTCATATAGCACCTCAACCCTTATCTTGGGGAATCAAGAGGCGTTAGTCCAGAGCCCTTCACAGGGATTCGGCTACACTTGTTGGTTGTATTAAGTGTGTTGCAAAATTTCTTTTAGCTTCCGCATTTAGTTTCTAGATTAGTAGTATTATCACCTATTCACCCCCCCTCTAGGTGATTTCAAACTTGTCAATTTGTCAATGGGACTTTCAAAAGTATGAAATTGATCAAGTTCCATATGATGATCATAAAAGATTTATGATTCAATTTCACGATGGACAGGCACAAGATCCAATTTTGACTCAGGAAATGGATTAAAATCAGGTAAAGATATCGGAGTCATTATTGAATCAGAAAATGGAATTGAATTACCACGTTGAGGTTCAGGATCATATTCATGCTCAAGTTAAATTTCAAAAAAGGATAACTTGCCAAAATATCAACATGGTTCTCAAAATTTTGATGTTGGTCAAGTTCAAATGGGTGTGCTAAAATTGAATCTTGGTTTTCAAAACAACATGAGTGCTGGGTCAAATCAATAGAGTTAAGATATCTGAATAGGTCAAAGATTGATAAAAAAGAGTTTCCTCATTCCTATAAATGCTAACCAATTGACTCAATTGTGTTTCTAACCTATTGATAGATTGGGCAGAAGATTTATGAAATTATTGTGCAGACTCTCACAAGATTTTTATACTTTTTTCTAGATATGATTTTTCTTCAAGTAGATGTTCTAGAAATGGAGTATAGGAATCTTGTTTTGAAAATTTTGAGAAGAGCGTGAGTCCAACATATTTTGAGATTGAAGCTCATAATCACGAAATCTTTCCATAATCATTTTCAAGGCAGTTGGTTGGTCATTTTGAATAGGTGAAACTGAGTATGAATCATGAAAATATTGTGGAATTGGTAAATTGAGCTTCTTTTGATGGGACTCAAGCATGGCTTGTATGGCTTCTATATTTTTTTAACTCAGATTTTTTTCAATGGTGGTTCTAGAAAGGAGTATAGGAAGCGAAATCGGGGAATAAATATTATGAAAATTGTGAAAATTGTGGACAAGGTAGTTGAAAATTTAACTCGGGGGGGTGAATCCCCTTGACTCTGTGAAGAGTTAAAATTATTTTGAAAGTATGGTCATAAGATTGGGGGTATGGGTGTATTGATTTAGATATGTCCAACCTGGTGTATTTGGTTGGTTCATATTATAAAAAGCAGGGTTAAAGTTATCTGAATCAAATATGGTTGGTATGAAATATGGATTCATATTAGGATTGAAAGAATTGTTGTTGTTGAATTTCATTTCAAAAACAATTACAAACAAGAAAGAAAAAGCAAACAACAAACGAAAACAAAGAAAATGAAAACCAAACCTATACCAAGGTTGACCTAGACCTAGACGACTCCTAACTGGTCGATTACTCGGGGAGCTTGTTGTATGATCTGACCACAAGCTAATCAGCCAGATAGGGATAAAATATGGTGGGAGGTATCCGTGCCTTAAGTAACTGGCCTTAATTACGGCAAACCACAGTATCTTCGAGGCGAACCTCTTAACCCCAACCTTAGACACCGATTTCACAACAGTATGATTCAAACAAGTTCCACCCTTGGTCAATCTCTTAATGAGTCCGAGATGTCCCTAGGGGCCAACGCCTATCAACTTTTATTAGGGCTTGGGTTGTGTGAGTGGGGAGGTGATTTTTGGGCTAAGGAAGGGTGATGAAATCCTCACCCTATCTTGTATGGGTTTTGCCCTTAATTTCAATTCGCGCAAGTATGCAATATAGCCAAGAATATAACACAAAGCGAATAATTCACCTACATATTTGTCCTATGCTATATGTAATGACATATGTACACCCATTCCAGATCACAACAACATAACAAAATACAGTATATTGAAATTTAATTGACACGTGAATGCAAATGTCTAAACCATTTGAGAAGTGTCCAATTACCATATTTTAGTTCTTTAATTTTTACAGTGTGTAGGCAATCAAGCAGAAAATTAGTAGCAGAATATATCAATATATGCAACTTACAAGAACCTGCAAAAGATGAAGTCCAAATGCCACACAAATACCGCATTTTCGAGGCTTTTCTTGAGTTTCCACGGCACAATTATGGAAGCAGGGTCTCTGCTTTCTAGTGTAGGGACATGCAAGCAAAAGAAGAGTTCTACAATGTTCAATTTCTACAAAAATTGATCGATGCGGAAAACCAGCCCTTGAAAAAGTGTGTTTTATGAAATCAGTGAACTTGTGTGTGTGTGTGCGCGCGCGCGCGCGCGGCGTGCTAATGTTCCCTCGATACTTTCATTATAGCATTGGCTTAACGGGTCGAATCCACAGGGACGGGAGGTGATAGAATCATTAACGGCTTATGTTCACATCGGTTGTTAACAAGTTCTTCTTTGTTAAAGAATAGTAAAAAGTAAAAGAAAAAGAAAAGAAATTCAGAAGTGATAGGTGAAGAAGGTGATGAAATGGCGATGTGAAAATAAAAGAGAAGTGATTTTAAAAATAAAAGAAGATGAAACAAAGATGGACTAAGAAGTTAGTGAAAACAATAAAGAAAATGATAAAAGGGTTTAAAATTGATTTTTAAAATAAGATAAAAGAAACACATGGTTACTAACTACTAATTGCTCCACTAATCATGCTAACCTCTAAGTGATAGTTGCCTCGCGTAGATCCTTGGCCATCACTAGTCTTTGGCTTCAAGAAGCAATACAAAGCATGAAACAAAAGATTATTCATAAACATTCAAACAACGCATCCATACCTCACAACAAGTTGCAAGTTACTATTAGATCATCAAAACCGGTTAGAGGTGAGCATGAAATAAAGAAGACATTGCAAGTTAGCAAGTTAGTGGGCTAGATGTTAGAAATGTTAAAAATGTTAGAATCCATCATCATGAGCTATCAATGGCTCTTGCAAGAGCATGGCCTTGTAGAGGCTATTGGATTAATATGGATTATTGATCGGCAAAAAGCAAGCACAAAAATAAGTAAACAAATGTGGGTCGATGTTGCTGCTTTTGCGATTCTTCCGTACTAGCAAAGTGGTTATACGGCTCGTATCCATAAGGAGGGAGAGCGATGAAAGTTTGATGCGACTCTCTTGTTCAAGAAAACAGAAAACTCTTTGTTTTAAATAAAAAAATTGAAACTGAAAACAAGTTGGTTTCAAGATTGCTTAGAATGGCTTGATGGTTTGTAAAAGTGATTTTTCTTAATGGTAAAAAATGCATGGCTAACTTTCTACTAAGTGCTCGCACAAATCCCTAACTTCTTGAAGATGTAGCCTCATGATGGATCATAAGCAAGCATAACCTTTATGCATAGGAACTATTCACGTTGGTGACCGAATGAAAGTCCTTCCTTTAACTTAGTTTTACACGGTAAAACTTGAAAATTCTCTTACTGAGATCCAATCGAAGGCAAGAATAAGGGAGAAACAAGTGCACAAATGGTATCGACAAAGTTAATAGGAATATCTCTAACTTATAAAAATAAGTAAAGTTTACAATCCATAAATCATAAAAAACCCGTTAAGCATGAAATATAAGAAAGAGAATACTTGTAGAGTAAGATAGAGTTAGAACCCTCACTTAAAATATCATAGCTCTCATTTGCACAAGGCTTGTTTGACACTATTGACTCATTTAGGTTTATCAATCAAGTTGTTAGAAATTAGTAGGTTAATAGTTAGTTAACCATGCATAAGAGAGTTAATTAAACATGATAATAAAAGAGAAAACAAGAGAGAAGAAGTAAAGAGAAAGAGTATTACACTAACACAAGGAGGTAGAAGCAAATGAAGACAAGTAAATGGAAAGAAGAAAGAGAAGTAATTACTTGTATAAGCTTGTCACCCTTCAGATATAACTTTTACACACTCTCTCTCTTTCACTCTAATGGATAAACTAAAACTAGAAGAAGAAGGAAACAAAATAACTACAAATCCTAAAAATAAATAACAAGAACTCCTAAACTCTGGATATCTCCCTGAAGAACCCCCAAGGAGGGTATTTATAAGCACCAGGGGAAAGAAGGCCAGGGGGACAACCCCTGGCCCGAGACTCTGGCGCGGCCGCGCCAGTACGGCCGCGTTTTCGCAGCTGTATTAGGGCGACGCGCGTAGCGCCGCTTGCTGTGTGCGATCGTTGGTTCCCTGTCAGTTGTACTCTCCGGATTCCAGTTTTGAGTCCCCAGTTCTGACAGAATCTCCACCTAAAGTCAATGACTATTTTGTAGGCTTTTAATCACCCATTAAATGGTGATTTAGAGTCTTCTTCTTCATTGCACACCATGGTCCTAGGATCACATAAGCAAACCATTATTAGCATATTTTATATAAGATAAATGTGCAAATGTGATAAAAATTATGCAATATTAAAAGCTAATCACACCCCTACACTTATCTTTTTGCTCGTCCCGAGCAGAACAAAAACAAGAGAATTATTCACCACTTTCGCAGGTGACGCGATTACACTGAGCATGTGCAACAAGCCTTTAATCCTCTAGGTTTCCCCTAGAGGAGGAGTGTTGCCTCCTGAGGGTTTTCAGCGGATTGCACCCAAAAAATTCAATAAATGATGAAAAATGTTAGTTGTCAGCAATTTTTTTCAAGAAAAAGAACTTTCAATCATAAGTAAAAATGACCGAATGATATAAGAATTAAGTTTAACCTCATAAGTCCTCCTATACTTTAGCCTTCATAAAAGAAGAAATTATGGTTTTTCTTTGAATTTAGAAAGGATCTTGTACTTCAAACTCATTCTGTTATTTTGCCTTAGATAGATATGTATAATGTGTAAGTGTGATGTGCTTGGGATTTTTCAACTCAATTTTGAATGTCATTTAATTTTATTAATGTTTATCTATATTTAATTCTTGATTTCTTTAGGCTTTCTACTTTACTCATGTAACACATATCAAACCAATGACTCCCAAACTAGACGGTTTTAGGGCATCAGGTGGAAAAACACCCTCAGGTCAAATATGCAAGTAGAGTAGTGATCGATGGGGAAACTAGCACTCAAAAATGCGTATTATCTGAAATCGATGAAAAGCTCGAATGTGCTAATGTACCCTCGATACTTCCGTTATAGCATTGGCTCAACGGGTCGTATCTACAGGGAAGGGAGGCGATAGAAGCATTAACAGTCTCTATTCACGTCAGTTGTTAACAATTCTTCTTTGTTAAAAGAATGAAAAAGAAAAGAAAAGGAAAACAAGCATGCGGTAGGTGAGGAGAGCGATGGAAACGGCGATAAGAAAAACAAAAGAGAAGTGGTTTGGAGAACAAAATAAAGAAAGAAGATGAAACAAAGTTGAACTAAGAAGGCGGTGAAAACATCGATGGGAAAATAAGAAGAGGAGTTTGAAAACGATTTCTAAAACAAACTAAAAGAAAACTCATGGCTACTAACTACTAAGTACTCCACTAACCATGTTAACCTCTTCGAGATAGTTGCCTCACATTTTGATCCTCGGCCATCACAATCCTTGGCTCCAAGAGACGATACAAAGCATGGCTCATGGATGGTTCATCACAATCAAAACATTGCAACAAGAACAAGCCAATACAAGCATCACTCATTACACTACTAGCATGAAATAAAAGAGCATGAAATAAAAGAGAGTTAGCTTGGTTAGCAAGTTAGCAAGTTAGATGTTAGAACGCATCATCTTTGGCCATCAATGGCTCTTGTAAGAACAAGGCCTTGTAGAGGCAACCCGATTCATGTGGATTATCAAGTAAGTGGTTAGATGGTTAGTGGTTAGTAGTTAGATTGCCATGAGAAGAAAACCTAGCAAGAAATCATGTTAGAAGGTGAAGGAGATTACAATGGAGGAGAAAGAAGGCACCTTTACATAGAGTGTCACTCTCAATTACATCAATCCCTCTCAATCTCTCTCTCTCTATGAATCACTCAGCCCTACTACAATGATCTAAAAAGAAAAGAAAATACAAGAAATGAAGAACACTCACCTACACTACTCCTAAATCTGCACCTACTCCTAAAAACGAAAGCTGCTTGCGTTTGGGCTCTCTGCAGGGCTATTTATAGGCAAAAGAAGGCTCTGGAAGATGAGACGGGGCCACGCGTCGAAAATCGACGCGTGGCTCCACAAAAATGCCGCGGAATCTCAAGGATTGCCGAGATTCCGTAGCAATTCTAGGGAGCTACGTCTCTGGATTTCGTCAGGTTGTTCCTCTGGCTGCGAGAATGTTCAGGGTATATCCCGTTTCTGGTACTGTCGCCCGAATATTCGTCTGACAGCGCAGGAGTCTAGGTTCAATGTATGTTCTAGAAAATCCTTTCTTGGCCTCCAAGTAATTGCGGGATTAATTACCCTTAATTGAGATGAATTAGGCTCTTATTCCATCTTTGCCCTTGGACTTTGGATCTACCTGCAATTAAGACCAAAACACGATTAAGACGACTATTTATTCATTAAAACTGTGAGAGAATGTGACATAATAATGCAGAATTGTAGACTAATCACACCCCCACACTTATTCTTTTGCTCGTCCCGAGCAAAACAAGAAAAGAAAAACTATACTACAAGGGTTATTACACCATTTTCGCAGGTGACGCGATTGCACTGAGCGTGTGTAACAAGCCGTTAAACCTCTAGGTTACCCTAGAGGAGGAGTGTTGTCTCCTGAGGGTTTTCAGCGGATTGCACCCACAAAATCCATAAAGAAAGAAGACAAATGTTAGTGTTTTGAAAATACATTTTGAAAGAGAGACATGTTTTCGAACTATTTTTGCAAAAATATAAGTGATCTTAGGTCATAAGTCCACCTATAATCATTCTTCCTTAAACTTAGTCTCTATGCAAGATCTTGTCTTCAATTAAGGTAAGAATTCAAATTGGATTGAATATTTTATCTTTCATAAAACCTAGATAATATGCACATTGTGATAGTGAAGATTTTTGGGATTTCAACTCTAACCATCAAGCTATTTATTTATTTATATATATATATATATTTTATTTTTTTATTTATTTATTTATTTTTCTTCCCTTAGTTTAGGCTTTCTAGTTTACCCATGTAGCGAGCCTATAACCGATGACTCCCAAACCAGACGGTCTTAGGGCACCAGATGAGAAAACATCCCTCGGGTTTAAGGTCTCGAGTAAAAAGGCCACAAAACTAAAGGGGATTATTTTTTTTGATCACCGTTAGGCGTGAATAATCATGCTTCTTGAGGCACAATTATCCAGCTTAATAAGTGATTTTTTATTATTATATTTTTTTTATGGCTTTTAGGTCTTTGTTTCCATCCCAAAAATGTGTAAGTGTGAAGTGCATACTATCTAAGGCAAAAAATTCAAGATAAAATATCTCCCCAATTTTTCTTACTTAGCCTATAATTTTAAACAAGATCCATTATTTCAACTAGGTTTAAGATGTCATAATTAAGGCTTCCTTATTTCCTAAGATCATCTAATTTTCTTAAAAATAGATCAAACTTTGTCTCTTATTTCAAAAAGTTTTTAAAGAAAGAGAAAATTTCTATACAAAAGGGAAGATTTCTAAAAGAAGGGAAGATTTCTAAAAGAAGTGTAAAAGAAAGAAAATTTAAAAACTCTAAGTTAGTAAACCCTCCCCACACTTATCTCATGCATTGTCCTCAATGCATCGTGATATATGTATGCACGAAACAAATAGAGAGGGAAGGAAAAAATTACCTCAAGGTGGTGGTTCCGGTGGCGGTCTGATTGGTCCACGAAATGTGGCCCAATCCTTATTGCGTGGAGTCCGGAGGAACCCACCAGAAACCTCCATGATACAACCCACTAGAAAGATGTATGCATGTATTATTTTTATTATAAATTTGACCCCATCCAATTTTCAAATTTTCAAAATAATTTCTGAGTCAAATTTTTCAAAGCCCTTGTCCCAGAATGGAATGATTGATTTGGACTCAGGAAGCACGGGAACTAATACCGACTCAATAAAATGACTCAAGTCAAGTAAAGGTTCGGGAGTCGAGATTGGTTCAGGAAGTGGGTCCAAATCAAGAAGATGAAGCTCAGGTCCACATTCATTTCCCCATGATGGAATGTGACTTTCTAAGAGTGGTGATTCAAGTTCAGGAAAGACAGGTATGGGAATCAAAACTGACTCTAAAATGTTGCTCAAATTGGGTAACAAAATAGGAGTCAATAGTGATTCGGGAATTTGAACAAGATCACAAATTGGAGGATCAAAGTCACATTCCTCATTCAGTTCAATTCCACAAAAGTAAGAACTTGCCAATTTATCAATGGGACTTTCAAAAGTATGAAATTGGTCAAGTTCAATATGATCACCATGAATGATTGGTGATTCAATTTCACAATGGACTGGCACAGGATCCAATATTGACTCGGGAAAAGGATTGAAATCAGGTGAAGATACTGGAGTCATAATTGAATCAGGAAGTAGAATTGAATCAATAATCTGAGGTTCATGATCATATTCATGCTCAAGTTCAATTTCAGGAAAAGGATAACTTGCCAAAATGTCAATGGAATTTGAAGTTTGGACAAGTTCAAGTGGGTGTGCTGAAATTAAATCTTGATTTCCAAAATAACAAGAGTCTTGAGTCATATCAATAAAGTTTGGCATAGCTGAATTGGTCAAAGGTTGATAAGATAGAGTTTCCTCATTCCTATAAATGCTAACCAATTGACTCAATTGTGTTTCCAATCTATTGACAGACTCTGCATGTGATCTTTGATATTGTAACATAGACTCCTCCAAGATTTCTATACTCTTTTCTAGACTTGATGTATCTCCAAGTGGTTGCTCTAGAATGGGAGTATAAGAATCTTAGTTTTGGAAATTTTGTGAATAATGTGAGTCAAAAATGTGTGGAGATTGAAGCTTGGACTCACACAAGTGTTCTTTACTCGTTTTCAAGGCAAATGGTTGTTCATTATGAGGAGATGGAATTGAGTAAGACTCTTGAAGAGGTGGAATTGGAGAGGCCAATGTTTCTTGAAGTTGTTGCTCGGCCCTCTGTAGATTGGCTTCTAAACTCTTTAATAACTCAAATTTGCAATTGGTGGTTCAGAAAAAGGAGTATAAGAAGCTAAATCGGGGAATGAATATTGTGGATAAGGTGAATATGGTGGACAAGGAGGTTGAAAATTTGACTCGGGGTACGTGAATCCCCATTGACTCTGTGACGAGTTGAAATTATTTTGAAAATTATAGTCATAAGAATGTGGGTATGGGTTGTATTGATTCGGATAAGGCCAACCCAGTGTATTTGGTTGGTGCATATTGTAAAACGCCGGGTTGGAATTATCCGAATCATATGGAGTTGGTGTGAAATATGGATTCATATTCGGATTGAAAGAATTATTTTTGTTGAATGCTATTTCACACAAAAAATCACAAAAAAGAAAGAATCAAACAACAAACAAAAAAGAAAACAAAAAATCAAAACCAAGCCAAGAGTAGGGTTGACCTAGACCTAGATGAAATGTCCCTAGGGGCCAACGTCTATTCAAATTTTATTAGGGCTTGGGTTGTGTGAGTGGGGAGATGATTTTTGGGCTAAGGAAGGGTGATTAAATCCCCACCTTATCTTGAATGGGTTTTGCCCTTAATTTCAATTTGTGCAAGTGTGCAATATAGACAAGAATATAACACAAAGCGATAAATCACCCACGTGTTTGTCCTACGCTATATGCAATGCCATATGTACATCTCCATCCAAATCACAACAACAGAACAAAATACAGTATATTGGAATTGAATTGACACGTGCCTAAATGCAAATGTCTACACCATTTTAAAAGCGTCCAAAATACCGTATTTTAGTTCTTTTATTTATTATGGTGTGTAGGCAATCAAAGCAGAAAAATAGCAGCACAAATCAACTAGCTATTACAAGATACACATCTCAGAACAAACAAGATACAGAATTTTTGCACAATGGCCGCGGTTTCGCGGCAAAAGTCGCGATTCCGCTGCTTTTCTTTGGAATCTAGGGCCCTGCTTTCAAGAGCAGGGAGATGCAAGGCTAGTTTATGTTCTGCAATATTAAGCACCTGTAAAGAATGCCCTGCACACCAAAACAGAGAAGACAATGTTAACAAAAACGTGAAAACAAAACCATTCCCTTCCCCGGCAACGGCGCCAAAATTTTGATCGATGGGGAAACTAGCACTCAAAAATGCGTATTATCTGAAATCGATGAAAAGCTCGAATGTGCTAATGTACCCTCGATACTTCCGTTATAGCATTGGCTCAACGGGTCGTATCCACAGGGAAGGGAGGCGATAAAAGCATTAACAGTCTCTATTCACGTCAGTTGTTAACAATTCTTCTTTGTTAAAAGAATGAAAAAGAATGAAAAAGAAAAGAAAAGGAAAACAAGCATGCGGTAGGTGAGGAGAGCGATGGAAACGGCGATAAGAAAAACAAAAGAGAAGTGGTTTGGAGAACAAAATAAAGAAAGAAGATGAAACAAAGTTGAACTAAGAAGGCGGTGAAAACATCGATGGGAAAATAAGAAGAGGAGCTTGAAAATGATTTCTAAAACAAACTAAAAGAAAACTCATGGCTACTAACTACTAAGTACTCCACTAACCATGCTAACCTCTTCGAGATAGTTGCCTCACATTTTGATCCTCGGCCATCACAATCCTTGGCTCCAAGAGACGATACAAAGCATGGCTCATGGATGGTTCATCACAATAAAAACATTGCAACAAGAACAAGCCAATACAAGCATCACTCATTACACTACTAGCATAAAATAAAAGAGCATGAAATAAAAGAGAGTTAGCTTGGTTAGCAAGTTAGCAAGTTAGCAAGTTAGATGTTAGAACCCATCATCTTTGGCCATCAATGGCTCTTGCAAGAACAAGGCCTTGTAGAGGCAACCCGATTCATGTGGATTATCAAGTAAGTGGTTAGATGGTTAGTGGTTAGTAGTTAGATTGCCATGAGAAGAAAACCTAGCAAGAAATCATGTTAGAAGGTGAAGGAGATTACAATGGAGGAGAAAGAAGGCACCTTTACATAGAGTGTCACTCTCTATTACATCAATCCCTCTCAATCTCTCTCTCTATGAATCACTCAGCCCTACTACAATGATCTAAAAAGAAAAGAAAATACAAGAAATGAAGAACACTCACCTACACTACTCCTAAAATCTGCACCTACGCCTAAAAATGAAAACTGCTTGCGTTTGGGCTCTCTGCAGGCTATTTATAGGCAAAAGAAGGCTCTGGAAGATGAGACGGGGCCACGCGTCGAAAATCGACGCGTGGCTCCACAAAAATGCCGCGGAATCTCAAGGATTGCCGAGATTCCGCGACAATTATAGGGAGCTACGTCTCTGGATTTCGTCAGATTGTTCCTCTGGCTGCGCGAATATTCAGGGTATATCCCGTTTCTGGTACTGTCGCCCGAATATTCGTCTGACAGCGCAGGAGTCTAGGTTCAATGTATGTTCTAGAAAATCCTTTCTTGGCCTCCAAGTAATTGCGGGATTAATTACCCTTAATTGAGATGAATTAGGCTCTTATTCCATCTTTGCCCTTGGACTTTGGATCTACCTGCAATTAAGACCAAAACACGATTAAGACGACTATTTATTCATTAAAACTGTGAGAGAATGTGACATAATAATGCAGAATTGTAGACTAATCAAGTAGGCCACAAAATCAAGATTTACTTATATATATATATATATATATATATATATATATATATATATATATATATATATATATATATATATATATTTGGCGTGAGTAATCATGCTTCTTGAGGCACAATTATCCTGCTTTTTGTTTTTTTTTCAAAGAGAAGTCCCTAAATCCCAAGCGTCTGTGTGGTTTATGCATATTGTACGAAGGTTAAATAAAAGGTATGAGTTATTTTTCCTGTCCCTCCCCACTTTTAGTCAAACCAATATTTCTTTTTTATTTAGGCTAAAATAAAGATTCCTTTATAAGTTTCCCTTAATTCTTTCACCCTTTTGGCATTTTTGTAAAGATTATAAAAATTCTTTTTCATTCAGGAGTTTTTTTTTTTGGGGAAAGAAGAAAGATAAAAGATAGAAAGTTAGCACCCCACACCTATCTAATGCATTGTCCTTAATGAATGACATATAAATGCAAATGCAGTAAATAGAGGGAAGAAATGATATCACCGCCTCCGCCGACTCGGGCCGGCTGAAGTGCTGGGCCGGTCGAGCGTGAACGCCTGAGGATCTCCTCGAAACGTTCTAGCCTAGCATCTTGAGTTTCCAGTTGTCTCCTTAACCTGATTTGACCCCTAAAAATCTTTTCCATGCCCTTTCAGATGGAGGACATGAAAGCATGGTCGCGGTGGGGGGTGGTTGTTGCCAAAACTGCGGGTCATCTTCCCCATCCATATGTTCGTCTGATGATATTTCAGCGGGAACATCTTCGAGCTAGACGGTAGGTGTCCAGATCGAATGCTGACAGCTATTGTAGGCACTGGTGATGCGCTCTGGGGTCACTAGTACTATATCTTATTCAATAAATTCCACGTTCGGCAGAAAGTTTCAGCATATATGGGTGACTAGGACAGGTAAAGAGTATTTCGCACCTCTAGTGTGTTGGGAGCTGGCAATCAGCTGCTGCAAAAGCATGGTGTTGATACAGACCGTATGTTGCCTCGTCATGAGGCTGTGGATAATTTGAAGTGCAGGTCTGTAGAATGAAGTGGTATGATCAATACCCAAAATATTATGTTGGATCCAATGTCCAACGCAATAAATGTTACGAAACATGGTATTTGCTCGAACACCATGATCGAGCTCAGTGCAACGCACCCCCATCAAAGTCAGGTAATCAATCAAAGGGAGTGGTGCAACATGTTGAGGGGGGATAGGACTTGGGTGACCTCTTCAATGGTATCCCGGGTGACCGCAAGGTCCCTGTGATCTAAATGGACAACAAAGTGATCAAGGTCAATAGTTGCAACGTTAATTCCCAAATAAATTGTGTCACTAAATCTGGGCAAAATAGGCATCAAGAGTAGTATTATCATAAACCAAGCCATACCATTGCCGCTTCCTAATTCGATCTAAAAACACAGTACATACCCTTGAACATCATTAAATATTTGGAAAAAATCTTTTTTAGGAAATATGGTAGGAGCCATGATGTAGATCTGAAAAATAGAGAGAGTGGGTAAAGAATTACAAATCTCCCCCAGAAACCTTGGGGATAACCAACCACGGATTTCTCCAGAGAATACCAGATAACAAAATGCGAATTAGAGAGGAGATCCGTGATCTACTTGAAAAATTGATGGGAGCAGAGGAAAGCGGTGCGGCTGTCTCTCCTAGACAGCCGCGGATCCGCGGCTATACAGGGTCTGGCGAGGCCTTCAGGAGGAGACAGGGGTAAGGGTTTGGAGAGTGATGACAGGGGCTCTGGCACGGCATATCTCGCCTCTGCCAAGACGCGAAAACGCAACAGAATGAGGCTGGGCGCAGCCTTTTGGTCGAGAGAGAGGAGGGGGTTTGGGGGAGGGTGGTGCTGGTGAGTTTCCCCTTCAGATCTGAAATACAAGATTGGTTTAGGTTAGTGGAGAGGGGGGAGAGGAGGATAAATAGGAGTAGAAAAAAAGATGGATTCCAATTTTACCCTAGGGTAAAGAGGTATTTACAAATATAGGTATCATATGAAAAATTACAAAGAACCCCCATTTACACTTCTATTTTTATGATTATATATATATTTTTTATTTTGTTATTTTTTATTTTTATTTTTATTTTTTATTTTATTTGTTGGTGGGTGGATGGCTAGGTCAGGTGTAGGACGGAGCAAAATGACTCGGCACAATTTCAGCCTGTGACGTAAACTCAGTGGTAAAAAATGGCTTTAGTCTTTACCCATTCACTTTGAACTCCGTGTTGCTCTTAGGATCGACAATAACCACAACACCGTGTGGGAAGACGGTGTGCAAATGAATGGTCAAGACCAATGAGTTTTAAGCTTCCTCGCAAAAATGTGAAGCTTTGAGTTGTGGAGCAGAATCTTGTCTCTAGGGGCAAAGTTTTTCTGGTTGATGATTTGGTCATGAAAAATTTTATTTATGTTTTTTATAATTCGTGCGTTCTCGTAAGCCTCATTCTGTGTCTCCTCTAACTCTGAGATCTGCAATCTCCATAGTTCACCTGCTCTGTTCAGATCGAAATTGAGTTGCTTAATGGACTATAGGGCTCGGTGTTCTAACTCGACTGGAAGATGACAGGCTTTTTCAAATACGATTCTATAAGGAGACATCCTCAGGACAGTCTTAAAGATGGTTCGGTAAGTCATAACCCATCGTTTAGCTTTACGTACCATTCCTTTAGATTTTGTCCAACAGTCTTTTTCAAAATGAGCTTGATTTGTCGATTGGTCACTTCAACTTGCCCATTTGTTTGGGGATGATACGGAGTGGATAACTTGTGATTGATGGAATATTTTCGCATCAGAGCTTCAAAAACTCTATTATAGAAATGCGACTCATTATCGCTCTGGGGTGTCAAAACAGGAGAAGATATTTCCTTGAGAAATTTGACAACCACTCTGTTGTTATTGGTCTTAGTAGGCACAGCTTCTACCCATTTAGAGACATAATCCACTACAACCAAGATGAACTGGTTGCCGAAGGAATTTGGGAATGGTCCATGAAGTCGATACCACAAACATCAAAAATTTCGACTTCGAGAATCGGGTTCAGGGGTATCATGTTCCTTCTCGAAATTTTCCCAATCTTCTGACAACTTGCACATGACTTGCAAAAGTAGAATGAGTCTTTGAACAAAGTGGGCCAGTGAAATCCACTTTGTAAAACTTTCTCTGTGGTTTTGCGGGGACCAAAATGTCCGCCGCATGCAAGTTCATGGCAAAAACTAAGCATACTTCTCTATTCATCCTTTGGTATGCATCGTCGAATAATCTGGTCGGGACAATACTTAAAAAGATACGGCTCTTCCCAGAAGAAGTACCGTACTTGGGTAAAGAAATGACACTGGTCTTGCTTTGTCCACTCAGTAGGTATTTGTCTAGTGGCTAGATAATTGACTAAGTCCGCATACCATGGTTCTTTGAAAATGGCCAGGATGTGCTCGTTTGGAAATCCTTGTTCATCGGAGCTAGTATGAGAGGTGCATTTGGAATTCATGACAAATGATTGGTAACCACATTTTCTATACCTCATTTATCCCGAATTTTTAGGTCAAATTCTTGAAACAGAAGGATCCACCGAATCAATCGGGCTTTTGCTTCCTTCTTAGTCATGAGGTATATCAATGCCGAGTGATCCATGATTGAGTTATAACCTGCACAAAAAATACAGAATTTCAGAACTAAGAATGAAACGTGTAAGGTGCTCAATTCTATCGCAATAGCAAGTGGCTATGCGGGTCATGATCCACAAGGAGAGACTAGCGATGGAAGCTTTTGAGTAAGTCTTCTTTTAAGTTCAAAGTTTGGTTAAAGTTCTTCTTTAGTTCTTTAAAAGAAAAAGAGAAAAATTAGGTTAAAGTTAAGTGAGGAAGAAAGTGGTAGAATGAGAAGGTAGAAAAAAATAGAAAATGATTATTTACAAAGAAATTGAAAATGGAAAGAAGTGGGTGTTGTTGGTATTCTAAACTAAAGAATAAAAGAAAAGAAAAGAAACTAAAATAAATTGCTTACTTCTTTTGGCCAAATACCTACCTTGAATCTTTTGCAATGATGTTACCTTGAAGTGAGGCGATCAACGTATAGCCCATAAGAGTTGATTCCCGTTTCCTCCACATTATATCATCAAGACGTTGCAAGTATGAAGTGGTACAGAATGAAACTCAAAATCCATCGTCATGAGCTATCGGTGGCACTCGCAACGGCAAGGCTCTTTCGATGCCTTTAGACTCACTTGGAGAGCAATTGTTCCAAAAGAAGAAAAGTAGAGAAGAAGAAGAACACAAAAATAAAGTACATACAAAAGGAAACTACAGATTCGATTTCATAACAATAAGAGAAAAGAAGGAAATCTTACACCGGTGTCACTCTCAGCACAAGCTTCGTTCTCGTTCTCCTATGAAACTCTGATCCCCTCTGATTTACATAAATTAAAACTAAAAATTACATTAAAAGAAAAATAAAAACCTATACTACAAAGAATGAAAAACTGGACTAATTCGTATCTCTGCATGGTCGTCCTATGGAGGCTCTGAAAAATCCTAGTATTTAAAGGCAAAACCCAACCTATAGGAGCGTATGAAGATTAGGGGAGCAAACGCTCCCCCTAACTCACCAAAAAGCCGCGGAAACGCGGCTTTGGCCGCGTTTCCACGGCAAGGGTGTGGCCAGGTGGCCACACCCTGTTGATGGTGCTCCCCTGTTTCTCGATTTGTATTTATCTTTAACTGGATTTGCAGTTTATGTCCGGGATTTTGACGAAATAGCCTTTAATCCTTGGCTTCAACCGATCGATTTGTAGGGATTTGTTCTAACTGGTTTTCGACCGATCTGAACCGAACTGATCTGCCCTGATTTACTGAGTTCGAATTAATTCTGATTTAATTCAGAATTTGATGGGCTTTTGGGCTCATTTCTCTTCACTCTCCTTTAGGAATGGGCCTGCAATAAATTAAACATTTAATTAGGAAAATACAGAGTTTATTCTTTAATAAGTAGGAGAATATGATAATAAATGTACAATATTAGTGACCAATCACACCCCCATACCTATCTTTTGCTCGTCCTCGAGCAAAACAACTAAACTATACTAAGGATTATTAGACCGTTTTCGCAGGTCACTTGATTGCACTGAGCATGTGCAACAAGCCGTTAAATCTCTAGGTTTTCCCTAGAGGACGAGTTTTGTCTCGTGAGGGTTTTCAGTGGATTACACCCACAAAATCCATAAAGAAAGAGAAACAAAAGAGTTTGTATTTTCGAAAAACATTTTGAAAGAGAAAAATATTTGAAATATAATTGTAAGATTTAAGTAATCTATAAGTTATAGGAAAACCGAATTTTTCATTCCTAAACTTAGTCTCAATTCAAAAATTGTTATCAATCAAAGTAAAGAGTCAAATTGTACTTCTGATTTAGTCTATTACTTTACCCTAAGTCATATGTGAAAAGTCACCTAGAGGGGGGGTGAATAGGTGACGATGCTAATCTTGTGAACTTAATGCGGAATTTAAAAAGTAATTGCAATTACAACAATGATGCACACACAAGCAAGTATAGGATATAGCAATATGCACAATACACAAAGTAAAGAGAGAGATAGAGAGAGAGTCAATGATCAAACGCAAACACAGAGATATGTTATCGAGGTTCGAGCACCCAGCTCTACATCCCCGCCTTCGACACACGAAGGATTTCTAATCCACTAGGTAGTTCACCAAGAACTCTCACAAGGAGTACCCAACTCCTCTCTTTACAATCACAACCTCCTCCTTGAGGCACAACTCCAAGCCAACAATCTCCTCACAACTTGAGGGATTTCCAAACTCAAAACCAATACAAGGATCACCTCACAATCTTGAGGGATATAACCCAATAGCTAAACTTCCTCAACACAATGAGGGAAAGGCACAAAGCCATGCTAAAGATAGGGTTTACAACTTAGTGGTTTCAAACAACAACCACAAAATAATCTCTTTTTCCCACACAAAATCCTATAGAAAAGATAGTAGAATTTAGCTCAAGTGTGGAGAAAACCAAGGGATTTGAAGCCAGCAACTCAAAGAAAATCTTTGGGAAATAAATGAAACCAAGATAGAGAACTTCAATTCAAAAGCTTTTCCCAAAACCCTTTTCTTTGATTTTTCAAAACCCTAAAGAAAACACCAAAAAGATTGTTCAAATCAAGCTCAAAAACTTCTTTTTATTGCTGTAAAAACACCAGAGAGTATGTAAAAATTCGCACAAAAATTCTTAGAGAAAAACTCTTGCAAATGGGGTATTTATAGGCTAATCCAGAAAATAGCCGTTGGCAGCAGAACTGCCAGAAATACCCTGCCGGTCGACCGCCCGGTCGACCGCCCAACGGTCAATTTTTGACCGTTGTCAGCTACCGGTCGACCGCCCGGTCGACCGAAACAAACAGAGAGCAGACTGCTCTCAGTCCGGTCGACCGGTCTGGTCGACCGTCCCAGTGTCTCCAAACGTGCACAGATCTGTGCACGTCGGTCGACCGTCCCTGTCGACCGACCTCAGTCCTAGTCGACTAGTCAGGTTACTAATCGACTTGGTTGAAGCCTGGAACAGAAAATTCAATTAGAAATATATTTAAAAATTCTTTTATCTTTTCTAAAAATCACCAAAAATAGTTTTATCATTTTGCATTGATATATAAACATGTGGTAAAAAGTTTAGCTCAAATATCAATCAATATGAACTATTTTTGTGTTATAGAAATTTTGTCAAAAACCAAAAACTGTATTTTCTAAAACTTGGATTTTGAATAGAAAATACATTTTGTCCAAAACTCTTCCAAGTACAAAAACATGATACTTAAACACATTTAGGCATGATGCATATGGATAGAAATCCAATATACATGAAACAAATATATATCATAGTTTTTATCGTTAATTCCAAAATATGTTTTGTCAAAAATACCAAAACATATAACACATGAATAAGGGAGTCAAAACTAAGTTTGTCTAGGAAATTAAAGCATGCGTGTATATAGAACAAATCATATATACATTAAACCATGTAAACTTGTTTTGATCTATTCATGAAAACCAAGATCGGTTAAACCTAAAACCGAAAAATCAAAAAAACCAATATTCAAAACATGAAACGTGTGTGTTGTGAACTTGAGCATTATCATACTAATCTAATCTTTACAATTAGGCTCTAAACACAAACTAAACTAGGGATACCTAAGTCTTCTTGTAGAGCGCCGTCTCCAAGTTGACTCGGTCCAAACCGTGATTCACCAAGCTTGACTCCAATGAGTGCTAGATGTCATCTTTGATGCTTAGGCTCTTGAATCACCTTGTGAAAGATGTGTGGAACCTTTCACCAACTAATATCTTGTTAAATATCTGAAACTTAAACATTGCAAGATTATTAGTACACATAACTACATGAGTTAATCATCATCAAAACTAGAGTGGAAGGCCTTTGGGCCAACAATCTCCCCCTTTTTGATGATGACAAAACTCATGGAGTTATATATGCATGGATTAAAGTAAAGCTTCAAAGAAGCTCCCCTTAACTCATGCATAACAATAAAACATATAAGATATGCAATGAATGCTCTTAAACACATATAAACATGTTCTGGATACCAATTAAAATAAAACATAAACAATGAAACATGCTCTTGATACCAATAAAACAATACTTTTGATACCAATAAAACAATAATATTGAAACCAACATATTGTTACTAATGAAAACCAACTAAAACATATGCATAAATCAACCATGCATATAAACTACAAATTCTTCTCCCCCTTTTTGTCAATCATCAACAAAGGGGTAAAAACAAACATAATGAAAACAAATACTTCTCCCCCTAAATGTTCAAAACAAAGAAGCAATAAATTATTTAAAGGGGTAAAACCAAAGTCAATATGATATCAATTGAAAATAACAAATTTTGAGAAATGCCAAATCCTATTTGAAATAAAACAAGGCATTGAAACAAAATAACATTTTATATCAAAATGAAAACATGTAATGTAAACTTGATACCAATAGATAATAAAAAAAAATTGATACCAAATTTAAGGAAACAAATAGCATCTTGATACCAAAAGAAGATATTTTTCATTATAAGCATATGATACTAATTACTTTAATATCATAAAGTTAGGGAGTGGGAAACAAAAAAAAATAATGGTAAACCAAATACCAATTGAAATATAAAATACGAGTTTTCTCCCCCTTTATGAAATACCAAAAGAAAATATGCATAGGCTTGAAATAAGATACCAATTGAAAATTAAATCAATTGAAACATGATATTCATTAAAAAAATTCAAGCTTAGCAATCTTAAAATTATGATAAAGCTTGTATATGGATACCAATAGAAAAACTCAAGCTTAACATAACCAAAATTTGTGCTTCAAGATATAGGGATATAATAAGCACAAATAAATCATCTATATATGTGTGTAAGAAATAGATACCAATTGAAATTGATACTATATGAAGTGTAAGCATACATATATAAAACAAAACATATATGAGTATACAAAAGGATGTCAAGATTGATACCAATTGAAAGAATTCAATGATACCAATTGAAATAACAATAAGATCAAGTGTATGACTCATATCAACTATACCTCCCAATCATGGTTCAAGATTTAAATGATTTTCATTTTAAAGTATACATGAACATGATCTCCCATCCAACCGCCCATTGAAGGTAGGGGTTTTCAAAAATAGATTTAGAAATATAGTATGTTTGAAAAACTCTACCTCATGAAGAATATCACAACTAGTCATATGAATCAACTAGTACGAAATCCTTCAAGATAAAACACAAAGATTTTTCATGAAACATGAGAATCACATGATCACCAAACACTCAAAATTTATATGGCACCAATAGTACTCATGAAAATCAAATCATGAGAAAACATCAAAATAAGGTGAGTGTACAAGTGTTGTGAGAAACATATCATCATGAAAATAGATAATCAAGCTCGATTGAAATTCCTTTAAAATATGAACACATGAAAAACTAAATCTTCTTTACTAAAGGAAATTTCCTCAATGACACGAAAATCATCATAACAAATTAAACTCCAAGGCATATGTATGTTTTGACAAAACAAAAGTATACATACATATCCCTAAACACAATTGAGTCCAAAATATAGATTTGCATGAAAAACAAATGACTCAAGGGGCATACATGTATATCTTAAGGTTTGGCAAAATAGACATATACATGAAGTGAAAACACTTAATCATAGAAAACACATCAAAAATAGGAATACATGTTTGAATGCATGAACCATCAAAACTAGACTATACTAGAACATCTAATGGGTACAAATAGGCATCCAAGCACAAACATATATAAAGGTTTATTTGTGGCCCATTCTATGTACAAGTATAAATCCTAGTTTTAATGAAAACTAACATCTAAGCATATATCCAAATCATTAAGCATAAAACGAGTCATAAATCAACAATGTTCTAAAATGATCATTATGTAAATTCACATGCTATAAGAATCATAAAATACATGATCAAAACATGTGGCTAAATTAGAAATCATACAACATAAGTTATTTATCAAAACATGAATCATTAAAATAAAAAAAATCATAGTCAACCATATGATTTGCATGACAAAGACATGTGCATTAAACCTATGATAAACATGATAGCTAAAACATAAAGAGAACACAAAATATGGGTCCATACTAAACATGGGTGTCTCAATAACTAATCATGTAAAGCATAAGTCTAATAAACATGGCAAATATCATACTAATCATGAAATAATGAAACATGATTCAATAAGAACAAAAATCATAAACATCCAAATGGTCATAATGCATATTCATGTGCATTAGATCTAGGGCATACATGTTAGTTTAAACAATGTGAGAACACTAAATATAGATCCATATAAGACATAGGTGCTCAAGTAACTACACATGTATAACACTATTCTAAAGAGCATGGCATAAGCATAATGAACAATAAAACATGACATGCTATAAATAGATGAACATTAAAAGCATGCAAATAAAATGGGAGTTAGAGAATGATACCAAAACCGATGAAGGTGCATCTCTAGTTCTCCAAACCACGGTGGTCCTCCCACCAAATCTCCTTGAGAGTGAAGCATCCAAATGGTTCTCCTTTTAGCTTAGAATGCATCCACCTCAAGGTACCAACACTCTCACGTTATGCGAGAGCCTCCACCTACATCAAACATCAAAGAGGTGGATCTTGGTACCCATTTTCTTGTGGGTCCACGGGGGTTAGTATCTCTCCTAACCCAAACAAGATTAGTTGCTAAATTTTCAATATGTAATCTATCATAGCAAAATCTAGCAAGGTGGCCTTTTCGACCACAATGTGTACAAGTGTACACATGAGCATACATGTTATGATTGTGTCCGTGATGAGCATGTGTATGCCGTGATGGGTGTGCATGCATAGTTGGAGCTTGTTTCTTGCGAACCAAGGATTCCAAACGAGTGTGATTTAAAGCACATTGGCTCAAAGTGGAGCCCAAACAATCAACACTTTTCTTCAAATTATTTATATCATTTTCAATGCTAGAAGATAAAGTGGAGCATGCTATAGGTGTGCAAGAAGTAGAAGCTACACTAGCATGGCAAACATGAATATCAATATCATTTTGCAAAGATTTATTTTTATTCAAAACCAAATCCAATTCTTTTGTAATTGCATCAATATCATTTTTCAAAGTGAGATTTTCTTTAAAAGTAAAATCCAATTTTGAAGATAAAATCTCATTGTGCTTTACAACATCATCACAATCATTTTTGTTTTTCAAAAATTCATTTTCCTTTAAAGCAAGTTCGAGTTGAGATTTAAGTGAGTCACATTCACTTGCAATCTCTTCCTTCTCTTGCAACATCAATTCAAAATTAGAGCATAAATCCTTTAATTCATTTTTCAAAACAAGATTATCATCTTTCAACAAATCATGTTCTTCTAACAAATTCTCAAGCTTTTGAACAAGTTCCATATTCAAAGTTTGAACTTCAAAACATCCATGACAATAGGAACTAGAGCTATCATCTATTTGAGAATCCGATTGTACCTCAAGGGAGTTCTTCCTTTGGACCATGAGGCATTGCTCTTCGGACTTTTCTCTCTTAGATCTCCTCATCTTGTTGATAATCCTTGGAAGCTCGGGAGTAGTCAAGATGCTCCAAACTGCAAAAGCCGAATCATAACGATCAAAAACATGTAATAAATGTTCATTTAGAGATGCTCTAAGTGCCCTAAGTGCTAATGCATTGGCCTTCTTATGCTTGCTACTATTTGGGAGGGATTCTATGGTAATGGCTTGATAAACTAGATGTCCTAGGTCTTTTAAATGTTTAGTCATATTAGCCTTCCAAGCATCAAGTCTAAAATGATCAAACGTAGGAGGGCTAGCCATAAGTGCAAACTAAATGTGTGCAAATGAAAATGCAAATGAAGATTAGCAAACCAAGATCTCACTCCTAGGTGGTTAAACCTAAATATCAGGAGTGTTGGCCCAAAGGCCTTCCACTCTAGTTTTGATGATGATTAACTCATGTAGTTATGTGTGCTAATAATCTTGCAATGTTTAAGTTTCAGATATTTAACAAGATATTAGTTGGTGAAAGCTTCCACACATCTTTCACTTGTTGATTCAAGAGCCCGCGCATCAAAGATCATACATTGCACTTGCTCGGTGAATCAAGAGTTTTTGGATCGAGCCGACTTGGAGATTGCGCTCTACAAGAAGACTTAGGTATCCATAGTTTTAGTTTTAGTTTAGATCCTAATTGTAAAGATTAGAATAGTATGATAAGCTCAAGTTCACAACACACACCTTTCATGTTTTGATTTTCGGTTTTAGGTTTAACCGATCTTGGTTTTCATGAATAGATTTTTATCAAAACAAGTTTACATGGTTTATGTATATTAGATTTGTTCTATATACATGCATGCTTCAATTGTTTAGACAAACTTTGTTTGATAATCTATTCCAGTGTTTTATGTTTTGGTATTTACAACAAAACATATTTTTGGACTTAATGACAAAAATCATGATATATATATGTTTCTTTTATATTGAATTTCTATTCATATACAATATACTTCAAAGTGTTTAAATATCATATTTTTGTATCATGGATGAGTTTTAGACAATGTGTATTTTCTATTCAAAATACAAGGTTTTAGAAAATACGGTTTTTGGTTTTTGGCAAAATTTCTATGACATAAAAATAGTCTAATATGTTTGAAATTTGTGTTAGGATTTTTAACACAAGTTTGTATTTCAATATAATATGATAAAACTATTTTTGTGGAATTTTAGAGATTTTGTGGGAATTATTGGAATATTTTTTACCTCAGATTTCTGACCCATTTGCTGCCTGCCAGGCTAGTTCGGTCGACCGTATCGGTCGACCGCATGTAACCGGTCGACCGTCACGGTCGACCGACGACGTGCACAAACCTGTGCACGTTTCTGGCACAGTCAGCGGTCGACCGGGACGGTCGACCGGAGCAGAATAATCTGCTCTCAGGATTATTCGGTCGACCGGGCCGGTCGACCGTTAGTTGCCAACGGTCAAAAATTGACCGTTGGACGGTCGACCGGGCCGGTCGACCGGAAGGCTATTTCTGGCAAATATTCTGTAAACGGTTAGTTTTCTAAATTGCCTATAAATACCCCATTTGTGAGAGTTTTTCTCTAAGAATTTTTGGGCTAAAATTTTCTATCTCTCTGGTGTTTTTGCTGCAAGAAAAATAAGTTTTTGGATTCAAAGTGAACAATCTTTTGTGTTTTTGATTAGGGTTTGAAAAACCAAAGAAAAGGGATTTTGGGAAAAGCTTTTGAATTGAACTTCTCTATCTTGGTTTCATTTATTTCCCAAAGATTTTCTTTGAGTTGCTGGTTTCAAATCCCTTAGTTTTCTCCACACTTGAGCTATAATCTACTATCTATATCTATAGGATATTTGTGTGGAAGAAGAAGAAGTTGTTTGTGGTTGTTTTTGTGACCACCAAGTTGTAACCCAATCTTTTCTTAGCTTTGTGCTTTGGGTTGTATCCCTCTAGTTGAGAGGTGATCCTTGTATTGGTTGGTGATTGGGAGATTGTGATTGTTGGAGTTTGCCTCAAGAAGGAGGTTGGGATTGTTGGCTTGGATTTGTGCCTCAAGGAGGAGGTTGTAAAGAGAGGAGTTGGGTACTCTTTGTAAAGGGTCCTAGGTGGACGAGCTAGTGGAAATCCTTCGTGTGTCGAAGGCGGGGATGTAGAGCTGGGTGCTCGAACCTCGATAACATATCCTTGTGTTTGCGTTTGATCTATTGGCTCTCTATCTCTCTTTCTTTACTTTGTGCCTTGCATTTCTACTTATATTGCTCATTCATATTGCTTGGCTTGGTTGTGTGTGCATCACTTGTTGATCACACTTGAGTGTAATTTGCATTAAGTTATTAAATTCCGCATTTAGTTCACTTGATTAGCATTGTCACCTATTCACCCCCCCCTCTAGGTGACTTTTCAATGGGTGCTCAAGTAACTAAACATGTATATCTCAAGTCTAATGAACAAGGCATATGCATGATGATCATATGATGTTCATGATTCCATGATTTTTGTTTAGATGATTATATGGATGTTTGTGATATATCTTGTGTGCATTTCATCATTGCACTTTATTCATTCCTTGTTCGATCAATTCTCATACAACAAGGTTGCATTGCGCACCTCTAACCCATTCAAGGGGAATCAGGAGGAAGGAGTTCAGAACCCTTCACGGGGTATACGGCTCTTAGTCTTGTTTTGAGAGATCGTTGCATCATACATCCATCTTAATTTTAAAAGGTCATTAATACTTCATATTTTTGATTAATATGTTCATATTGATTTTTGACCCGTTTATGCCTCATGATTTGATTACTTGCTTGAATGTTAGTTTTCATTAAGACTAGGATTTATACTTGTACAACTAGTGAGCTACAAATAGACCTTTATATATTTGTGCTTGAACGCTCATTTGTAGTCATTTGATGTACTAGTATAGTCTAGTTTTGATGATTCATGCATTTGACTTGTATTCCTCATTTTTAATGTGTTTCTATGATCTTGTGGTTGACTTCATGTATATGTCTATCTTGTCCAAATTATTGTTTATACATATACATTCTTGAGCCACGTGCCTTCATGCATATACTTTTGTGGACTCTTCATGTTTAGGATATGTATGTATACTTTAGTTTGTACATGACATACATATGCCTTGAAGTTTAAATCGTTTGGATGAATTTCTTGTTTTTAATATTGAGCTTGATTGTCCATTTTCATGTTGATATGTTTCTCACAACACTTGTACACTCACTCTATCTATGTTTTCTCATGACTTAGTTTTCATGAGTACAAGTTATGCTATATGGATTTTGAGTGTTTTAGTGACATGTGGTTTACATGTGTCTTTATGAAATTTTTTTTTGGATCTCATACTAGTTGATTCATATAACTAGTTATGATATTCTTCCTTGGTAGAGATTTTCAAACATACTACATTTTCAAACCTATTTTTGAAAACCCCAACCATCTATGGGCGGTTGGATGGGAGATCATGTTCTTGTATGCTTTATAATGAAAATCCTTTTTATCTTGAACCATGATTGGGTGGTAGGTTATATGAGTCATACACTTATATTTATTGTTGTTTCAATTGGTATCATTGAATTCTTTCAATTGGTATCGATATGACATCTTTTTGTATACTCATATATGTTTGTATTTTATATATGTATGCTTGCACTTCATATAGTATCAAATTTCAATTGATATCTATCTTTTACATACATATATAGATGATTTATTTGTGCTTCAAGATATCACAAATTCTGTTTATGCTTAGCTTGAACTTTTCAAATTGAAACAATGTTAAAGCAAATTTTCAATTGAGTTAATTTTCAATTGGTATCTTATTTCAAGCATATGCATATTTTCATTTGGTATTTCATAAAGGGGGAGAAAACTAGTATTTTATTTTTTAATTGGCATCTTATCTCTCATTTGATATTTTGTTTGGTATTCCACTCCCTTGCTTTATGATAGTAAATAAAGATTTCATTTGGCAAAGAATAATTGTTTCATTTGGTATCAAGATTTGTTTTTAAGGAAATTCAAAATCAGTATTGTTTAATTCCAAAATTGGTATCTAGTTTGTTTGTTTACAATTGGTAGGTTATTTGTTTACTTACTAATTGGTATCAAGATTTTCATTTTATTTGTGTTTTCAATGGTATATGTTCTCGTTTTTATTTCAATTGATTTGTTGTTTTTCAATTGGTATCAATATACACTTCATTGCCACATTTTTTTGGTATCATATTTGATTTAACCCTTTATTAGTTCTTTGCTTTGAACAAAAAGGGGAGAAAAAAAAATTTATTGTTTTTGCTTTTATTTTTAACCCTTTTTTGATGATTGACAAAAAGGGGGAGAAGAATTTGAGTTTTATATGCATATTTGTGTTTGCATATAGTTTACATTTGATGAAAAGAAGCCTTGTTTATATGCATGTCTATGCATGTTTTATGTTTCATTTTTATTGGTATCAAGAGCATGTTTTGATATTGTCTTAAACACATATAAACATGTTTTTAAGAACATTCATTGCATATCTTATATGTTTTATTGTTATGCATGAGTTAAGGGGGAGCTTCTTTGAAGCTTTACTTTAATCCATGCATATATAACTCCATGAGTTTTGTCATCATCAAAAAGGGGGAGATTGTTGGCCCAAAGGCCTTCCACTCTAGTTTTGATGATGATTAACTCATGTAGTTATGTGTGCTAATAATCTTGCAATGTTTAAGTTTCAGATATTTAACAAGATATTAGTTGGTGAAAGCTTCCACACATCTTTCACTTGTTGATTCAAGAGCCCGCGCATCAAAGATCATACATTGCACTTGCTCGGTGAATCAAGAGTTTTTGGATCGAGCCGACTTGGAGATTACGCTCCACAAGAAGACTTAGGTATCCATAGTTTTAGTTTTAAGTTTAGATCCTAATTGTAAAGATTAGAATAGTATGATAAGCTCAAGTTCACAACACACACCTTTCATGTTTTGATTTTCGGTTTTAGGTTTAACCGATCTTGGTTTTCATGAATAGATTTTTATCAAAACAAGTTTACAGGGTTTATGTATATTAGATTTGTTCTATATACATGCATGCTTCAATTGTTTAGACAAACTTTGTTTGATAATCTATTCCATGTGTTTTATGTTTTGGTATTTACAACAAAACATATTTTTGGACTTAATGACAAAAATCATGATATATATATGTTTCTTTTATATTGAATTTCTATTCATATACAATATACTTCAAAGTGTTTAAATATCATATTTTTGTATCATGGATGAGTTTTAGACAATGTGTATTTTCTATTCAAAATACAAGGTTTTAGAAATACGGTTTTTGGTTTTTGGCAAAATTTCTATGACATAAAAATAGTCTAATATGTTTGAAATTTGTGTTAGGATTTTTAACACAAGTTTGTATTTCAATATAATATGATAAAACTATTTTTGTGGAATTTTAGAGATTTTGTGGGAATTATTGGAATATTTTTTACCTCAGATTTCTGACCCATTTGCTGCCTGCCAGGCTAGTTCGGTCGACCGTATCGGTCGACCGCATGTAGCCGGTCGACCGTCACGGTCGACCGACGACGTGCACAAACCTGTGCACGTTTCTGGCACAGTCAGCGGTCGACCGGGACGGTCGACCAGAGCAGAATAATCTGCTCTCAGGATTATTCGGTCGACCGGGCCGGTCGACCGTTAGTTGCCAACGGTCAAAAATTGACCGTTGGACGGTCGACCGGGCCGGTCGACCGGAAGGCTATTTCTGGCAAATATTCTGTAAACGGCTAGTTTTCTAAATTGCCTATAAATACCCCATTTGTGAGAGTTTTTCTCTAAGAATTTTTGGGCTAAAATTTTCTATCTCTCTGGTGTTTTTGCTGCAAGAAAAATAAGTTTTTGGATTCAAAGTGAACAATCTTTTGTGTTTTTGATTAGGGTTTGAAAAACCAAAGAAAAGGGATTTTGGGAAAAGCTTTTGAATTGAACTTCTCTATCTTGGTTTCATTTATTTCCCAAAGATTTTCTTTGAGTTGCTGGTTTCAAATCCCTTAGTTTTCTCCACACTTGAGCTATAATCTACTATCTATATCTATAGGATATTTGTGTGGAAGAAGAAGAAGTTGTTTGTGGTTGTTTTTGTGACCACCAAGTTGTAACCCAATCTTTTCTTAGCTTTGTGCTTTGGGTTGTATCCCTCTAGTTGAGAGGTGATCCTTGTATTGGTTGGTGATTGGGAGATTGTGATTGTTGGAGTTTGCCTCAAGAAGGAGGTTGGGATTGTTGGCTTGGATTTGTGCCTCAAGGAGGAGGTTGTAAAGAGAGGAGTTGGGTACTCTTTGTAAAGGGTCCTAGGTGGACGAGCTAGTGGAAATCCTTCGTGTGTCGAAGGCGGGGATGTAGAGCTGGGTGCTCGAACCTCGATAACATATCCTTGTGTTTGCGTTTGATCTATTGGCTCTCTATCTCTCTTTCTTTACTTTGTGCCTTGCATTTCTACTTATATTGCTCATTCATATTGCTTGGCTTGGTTGTGTGTGCATCACTTGTTGATCACACTTGAGTGTAATTTGCATTAAGTTATTAAATTCCGCATTTAGTTCACTTGATTAGCATTGTCACCTATTTACCCCCCCCCCCTCTAGGTGACTTTTCAAGGAGCGCTAGCTCTGATACCAATTGAAAAGTCACCTAGAGGGGGGGTGAATAGGTGACGATGCTAATCTTGTGAACTTAATGCGGAATTTAAAAACTAATTGCAATTACAACAATGATGCACACACAAGCAAGTATAGGATATAGCAATATGCACAATACACAAAGTAAAGAAAGAGATAGAGAGAGTCAATGGATCAAATGCAAACACAGAGATATGTTATCGAGGTTCGAGCACCCAGCTCTACATCCCCGCCTTCGACACACGAAGGATTTCTAATCCACTAGCTAGTTCACCAAGAACTCTCACAAGGAGTACCCAACTCCTCTCTTTACAATCACAACCTCCTCCTTGAGGCACAACTCCAAGCCAACAATCTCCTCACAACTTGAGGGATTTCCAAACTCAAAACCAATACAAGGATCACCTCACAATCTTGAGGGATACAACCCAATAGCCAAACTTCCTCAACACAATGAGGGAAAGGCACAAAGCCAAGCTAAAGATAGGGTTTACAACTTAGTAGTTTCAAACAACAACCACAAAACAATCTCTTTTTCCCACACAAAATCCTATAGAAAAGATAGTAGATTTTAGCTCAAGTGTGGAGAAAACCAAGGGATTTGAAGCCAGCAACTCAAAGAAAATCTTTGGGAAATAAATGAAACCAAGATAGAGAAGTTCAATTCAAAAGCTTTTCCCAAAACCCTTTTCTTTGATTTTTCAAAACCCTAAAGAAAACACCAAAAATATTGTTCAAATCAAGCTCAAAAACTTCTTTTTATTGCTGTAAAAACACCAGAGAGTATGTAAAAATTCGCACAAAAATTCTTAGAGAAAAACTCTTGCAAATGGGGTATTTATAGGCTAATCCAGAAAATAGCTGTTGGCAGCAGAACTGCCAGAAATACCCTGCCGGTCGACCGCCCGGTTGACCGCCCAACGGTCAATTTTTGACCGTTGTCAGCTACCGGTCGACCGCCCGGTCGACCGAAACAAACAGAGAGCAGACTGCTCTCAGTCCGGTCGACCGTCCCAGTGTCTCCAAACGTGAACAGATCTGTGCACGTCGGTCGACCGTCCCGGTCGACCGACCTCAGCCCTAGTCAACTAGTCAGGTTACTAATCGACTTGGTTGAAGCCTGGAACAGAAAATTCAATTAGAAATATGTTTAAAAATTCTTTTATCTTTTCTAAAAATCACCAAAAATAGTTTTATCATTTTGCATTGATATATAAACATGTGGTAAAAAGTTTAGCTCAAATATCAATCAATATGAACTATTTTTGTGTTATAGAAATTTTGTCAAAAACCAAAAACTGTATTTTCTAAAACTTGGATTTTGAATAGAAAATACATTTTGTCCAAAACTCTTCCAAGTACAAAAACATGATACTTAAACACATTTAGGCATGATGCATATGGATAGAAATCCAATATACATGAAACAAATATATATCATAGTTTTTGTCGTTAATTCCAAAATATGTTTTGTCAAAAATACCAAAACATATAACACATGAATAAGGGAGTCAAAACTAAGTTTGTCTAGGAAATTAAAGCATGCGTGTATATAGAACAAATCATATATACATTAAACCATGTAAACTTGTTTTGATCTATTCATGAAAACCAAGATCGGTTAAACCTAAAACCGAAAAACCAAAAAAACCAATATTCAAAACATGAAACGTGTGTGTTGTGAACTTGAGCATTATCATACTAATCTAATCTTTACAATTAGGCTCTAAACACAAACTGAACTAGGGATGCCTAAGTCTTCTTGTAGAGCGCCGTCTCCAAGTTGACTCGGTCTAAACCGTGATTCACCAAGCTTGACTCCAATGAGTGCTAGATGTCATCTTTGATGCTTAGGCTCTTGAATCACCTTGTGAAAGATGTGTGGAACCTTTCACCAACTAATATCTTGTTAAATATCTAAAACTTAAACATTGCAAGATTATTAGTACACATAACTACATGAGTTAATCATCATCAAAACTAGAGTGGAAGGCCTTTGGGCCAACAATATGCACCTTGTGACCGTGAAAATTTTGACTAAGGATTCATTAACTCTAACTCTTATGCCTTATTTATTTATATATATATTTTTTATTTTTTTGTGATATTATTCCTTAGTTCTCTTAGGCTTTCTAATCTGCCCATGTAACGAGCCTTTAATCGATGACTCCCAAACCAAATGGTCTTAGGGCACTGGGTGAGAAATCACCCCAAGGACTTAAGGACTCGAGCAAACAAGATCACAAAACTAAGGATTTTATTATATGAACCCCTTTTAGGCGTGTATACTTATGCTTTGTTAGGCACAATACCCAGCTTAATCAGAGAATTTTATATATATATATGTATTTCTCAAGATTATCTAATAATCTTTCACATAAATACCAAGGCTTACTTAGGCCAAAGCACCTAGCTAATCAATAATTAGATTTGTTTAACTTTCATATATTTCTTTTTTTCTTTTTTTTTATAAGGCATAAGAATATTTGTTTTTGAACCCTAAGTGCATAAGTGTATGAAGTGTGCATATTCCATTAAGGTAACGATCAAGACTAAATTACTTTGACAAATTATCTTCCTAACCCTAAAAATCAAACAAATAATCTTATTTTGACCAAGTTTAAGAAATCCTAATTTTGATTTTCCTATTCCTTAAAATTGACTCAATTTCTTACAAAAAAAATTTCAAAATATTGTTTCTATTTTCAAAAAAAAAATTTAAAGTAAAGAAAAAATGTTAATTTTTTTTTTAAGTTATGTTAGAACCCTCCCCCACACCTATCTCATGCGTTGTCCTCAATGTATGAATTAATGCATAGACGCATGAAAAAGAAGAAAGGGAAGGAAAATGTTACCTTAAGGTGGTGGTTCCAGTGGTGGTCTGATTGGTCCACGAAATGCGGCCCAATCGACCTTTCGTGGAGTTCGGAGGAACCCACCAGAAATCTCTCTAATATAACCCATTAAAATGATGTATCCATAAAGGATTTTTATTAAAAATTTAACCCCATCTAATTTCCAAATTCCATAATTAATTTCGGAGTCAAATTTGTCAACCGCCTTGTCCCAAAACGGAGTGTGAAAAGATAGAATGATTGACTTAGACTTAGGAAGTGCAGGAACTAATACCGACTTAGGAAAGTGACTTAAGTCAAGTAAAGGTTCAAGAGTCGAGATTGGTTCATGAAGTGGGTCCAAATCAAGAAGTTGAAACTCAAGTCCACATTCATTTTCTAACAATGGGATGTGACTTAATATTAGTGATTCAAGTTCAAGAATGATCGGTGTGGGAATCAAAACTGACTCTAAAATATTACTCAAGTCGGGTGAAACAGGAGTCAATATTGATTCAGGAATTTGAACTGGATCACAAATTGGAGAATCTAGGTCACATTTCTCATTGAGTTCAATTTCATAAAAATGAGAACTTGCCAATTTGTCAATAGGACTTTCAAAAGTATGAAATTAGTCAAGTTCAATAAAATGATCACCAAAGATGGGCCATTCAATTTCATTATGAATTGGCACAGGATCCAATGTTGACTCAGGAAAAAGATTGAAATCAGGTGAAGATACTAGAGTCATAATTGAATCAGGAAGTAGAATTGAAACACCAGGTTGAGGTTCATGATCATATTCATTCTCAAGTTCAATTTCAGGAAAGGGATAACTTGCCAAACTGTCAATGTCATTTTTAAAATTTGGAGTTTTGGCAAGTTCAAATGATTGTTCTGAAATGGAAACTTGTTTTCCAAAACAAAATGACTCTTCGGCTCTAACAGAATGGTTAGCGACATCAGAACTGGCCAAACGGTGAGAACGTAGACTTTGGACCATCATATCTATGTCATGATTATGAGCGTTTTGAGCCTAAGTCATAACTTCAAGCATCTTTTCATAGTTGATTGGTTCATCGTTTTGTTGAAAAGATGAAGTGTTGTCATGGAATTGGTGGTGAAATTGTGAGTCCATTAGATTTTGTGATTTTTGTTTGGACTCACGCATACTCATTTCCAAAATTGATAGTTTTCTATTTTGGACTGGTGGAACTGAGTATGAATCTTGAGAATATTGTGGACAAGGTGGATAAGGACGGCAAGTTGGTTGAAAATGAGACTCGGGAGAGGTGAATCCCCACTGACTCTGTGAAGAGTTGAAATTATCATGAAAATTATGGTTATAAGATTGGGGGCATAGGTTATATTGATTCAGATAAGACCAATCTGGCACACTAGGTTGGTTAAAGTTATGATATGCCGGGTTGGTAATATCCAAAAAAGAGGTTGGTGTGTAATATGGATTACCATTAAAATTGAAAAAATTGTTGTTATAAGCCATATCACACAATAAAACACAAACAAAGAAAAAAACAAACAAATAAGTAAACAAAAAAGAAAAAATTCTAACCTAAGTTAGGGTAAACCTTTGACCTAGACGACTTCTAACTGGTTAGACTGTCCATAGGAGGTATAATGCAGACTTTGACCACAAGCTAATCAGCCAGGTCAGGGTAAGATTGGTGGGAGGTTATCCGTCAAAGACGTTCCTTAATTAAGTAACCACCAATCTTCGGGCTTTCGGCCCTTAATCTCCTTCCTAGACACTGATTTGGCAGGAGTCAAATTCCAACACCTTCCCCCTTAGGATAATCTCCTAATTGAGTCTGAGATGTCCCTAGGGCCAACGTTTACTCATTTTTAGTTAGGCTTGGGTTAGTGAGTGAGGAGATTATTTGTGGGCTAAGGGAGGGTAATGACTTCCCCACCTTATCTTGTTTATAGGACAAGCCCTTAAGTCAATTTAGTGCAGTGTACAAGTATATAGAAAAAAGTAACATTCAAGCAATATTTTATACAAGAATGAACATTATACTAAATGCTATGCACACATACCTTGGCTCCAGCACTCTTCAACAGTAAATATAAAATGAAATGAAATAGACACGTGCCTAAATGGAAAGTCTAAATCATTTTTAGCATTTACAATCAACTTTTTACTGTTGTGTTAGAAATATATATACAGTGAGTCAAACAAAGAGATAAATGCTACAGAAATTCAGATTTTCAATTCAGCCAACCTGCAAAAATACAGGTTAGTAGTTCACTCAGTTTTTACCACTGGAATGTAGCAAATCTGAGGGCTACTTGGCTCTGCTTCCTTGAGCAGAGTCCAAGGCCACTTATATGTCCACTGCAGCAAGAATTCCTTATTGTTGAACCTGTACAAAAAAAACAAAGAAGAAAGTTAACCAAAAATGTAAACTTTTAAAAAAAGTAACTTACCGTCCTTTCCCGGCAACGGCGCCAAAATTTGATTGAGTTATAACATGCACACAAAATACAGAATTTCAGAACTAAGAATGAAACGTGCAAGTGCTCAATTCTACCGCAATAGCAAGTGGCTATGCGGGTCATGATCCACAAGGAGGGACTAGCGATGGAAGCTTTTGTGTAAGTCTTCTTTTAAGTTACAAAGTTTGGTTAAAGTTCTTCTTTAGTTCTTTAAAAGAAAAAGAGAAAAATTAGGTTAAAGTTAAGTGAGGAAGAAAGTGGTAGAATGGGAAGGTGGAAAAAAAATAGAAAATTATTATTTACAAAGAAATTGAAAATGGAAAGAAGTGGGTGTTGTTGGTGTTCTAAACTAAAGAATAAAAGAAAAGAAAAGAAACTAAAATAAATTACTTACTTCTTTTGGCCAAATACCTACCTTGAATCTTTTGCAATGATGTTACCTTGAAGTGAGGCGATCAACGTATAGCCCATAAGAGTTGATTCCCGTTTCCTCCACATTACATCATCAAGACGTTGCAAGTATGAAATGTTACAGAATGAAACTCAAAATCCATCATCATGAGCTATCGGTGGCACTCGCAAAGGCAAGGCTCTTTCGATGCTTTTAGACTCATTTGGAGAGCAATTGTTCCAAAAGAAGAAAAGTAGAGAAGAAGAAGAAGAACACAAAAATAAAGTACATACAAAAGGAAACTACAGATTCGATTTCATAACAACAAGAGAAAAGAAGGAAATCTTACACCGGTGTCACCTCAGCACAAGCTTCGTTCTCGTTCTCCTATGAAACTCTGATCTCCTCTTATTTACATAAATTATAACTAAAAATTACATGAAAAGAAAAACAAAAACCTACACTACGAAGAATGAAAAACTGGACTAATTCCTATCTCTGCATGGTCGTCCTACGGAGGCTCTGAAAAATCCCAGTATTTATAGGCAAAACCAACCTATAGGAGCATATGAAGATAGGGGAGCAAACGCTCCCCCTAACTCACCAACAAAGCAGCGAAAACGCGGCTTTGGCCGCATTTTCGCGGCCAGGGTGTGGCCAGGTGGCCACACCCGGTTGGTGGTGCTCCCCGGTTTCTCGATTTGTATTTATCTTTGTCTGGATTTGCAGTTTATGTCTGAGATTTTGACGAAATGGCCTTTGTTCCTTGGCTTCAACCGATCGATTTGTAGGGATTTGTTCTAACTGGTTTTCAACCGATCTGAACAGACCTGAACTGCCCTGATTTACTGAGTTCGAATTAATTCTGATTTAATTCAGAATTTGATGGGCTTTTGGGCTCATTTCTCTTCACTCTCCTTTAGGAATGGGCCTGCAAATAAATTAAACATTTAATTAGGAAAATGCAGAGTTTATTCTATAATAAGTAGGAGAATATGATAATAAATGTGCAATATTAGTGACCAATCAATCCATGAAAATCACCATTTTTTATCCTAACAAGTAGGGCCGGAACTTTTCTAATGCAAAGACAACGGCCAAGAATTCCTTCTCGGTCGTTTTATAATTCTTTTGGGCATCATTCAGGGTCTTGCTCGAGTAGTAGATCACGTGTTGCCTGTTGTCGATGCGCTGTCAAAGAACAGCGCCGATAGCAAAATCAGAGGCATCGCATATGATTTCAAATGGTTGTACCCAATCTGGAGCAGAAATAATAAGCACAGATACAAGGTCTTGCTTAAGCAACTCCCATGATTTGAAATGTACTTCGTTAAAATCAAAGGGCACGTCCTTTGCGAGCATTGGTTAAGGACCTAGCGATTTTGCTAAAGTCCTTAATAAACCGTTGGTAGAACCCAGCATGCCCTAAAAAGGATCTGATATCCTTGATGCTTTTGGGTGGTAGAAGCTTAGCAATCACTTCTACTTTTGCCTTGTCAGCTTCAATTCCTCTCCTAGAGATCCTATGGCCTAAGACAAACCCCTATCTCACCATGAAGTGACATTTCTCCCAGTTCAGGTTAGATTCTTCTCCTTGTATCTTTGCAGAACTAACTCTAGATGATGAAGATATTGATCAAATGAATCTCCGTAGATGGAGAAGTCATCCATAAAAATCTCAAGAAAATGTTCCATCATGTCGGAGAACAAACTGAGCATGCACCGTTGGATGTTGCGGGAGCGTTGCATAATCCAAAGGGCATGCGTCGGTAGGCGAAGGTTCTGAATGGGCAGGAGAACGTAGTCTTCTCCTGGTCTTCTACAGCAATAGGGATCTGGTTGTATCCCGAGTACCCATCCAAGAAACAATAGTACTCATGAACAGCTAAGCGTTCAAGCATTTGGTCGATGAAGGGTAGTGGGAAGTGGCCCTTGCGAGTGGCCGCATTCAACTTTCTATAGTCAATACAAACACGAACCTTAGTAGGCAGTCTTGTTTGTACGAACTCTTTCTACTCATTCTCTACCACCGTAAAACTAGCTTTCTTGGGACCGCATGAACCGAGCTAACCCATTGGCTATCAGGAATGAGATAAATGATCCCATTGTCTAATAGTTTCAAAATTTCTATTTTTACAGCTTGTTACATGAGTGGGTAAAGCCTGTGTTGTGGGTCTCTCCTGGGAATTGCTTCATCGGTCAAGTAAATTCTATGTTGAACTATTACTGGACTTATCCCTTTGATATCTTTCATTGTCCATCTAATGGCTTCCCTATGTCTCTTCAGAATAGACATCAAGCCGTCCTCTTGTTGCTCAGTCAGATGGGATGCTTGATGACTGGCAGGGTTTGTCTTCCGCCCAAGTAGGCGTACTTGAGGTGTTCAGGTAAGGCTTTTAAGTCTAGGGAAGGTGTTAATTCATTAGAGGTGATATCTAGAATCTCGGTCCTGGAATGGGGTACACTTGGGCTTAATGCCTAGTCCACTGCCGAATCTACGATCTGGTCTAGATTGAAATCCTCAGACTCCAGATCAAACTCACTCTCTGTTTCCATCTCTATGCTTTCTTCATGTTCACTGGTCAAATTTTCAATGGAATTGACGTCAAAAGTCTGATCATTTATATCCCTGGGCTGTCTTTCAAGATTAAAGACATTGACTTCCTTCGTCATATCTCCAAAGGTCAATCTCATGAACCTGTTCCTATAGTTGATTATGGCATTAGCTTAGCAAGGAATAGGCACCCTAAGATAACCGGATTTTGAGACCGCAGATTTGACACAGGTTGGGTCTTAAGTACAATGAAGTCAACAGGGTAGATGAAATCCCCGACCCGGATAAGGACATCTATGATTTCCCCCTTCAGTATTTTTACAGATTGATCAGCTAACAAAATGGTGACTCGAGTTGCACTAAGCTCGCCCAACCCAAGTTGTTGGTATACTGAGAGAGGTAGCAAGTTGATAGTTGCTCCCAGGTCAAGGAGTGCTCTGTTAATTTCTGTTTGTCCTATGGTGCAGAAAATTATGGGACATCCGGGATCTTTGTATTTCACCAGAATGGGACCAGATAGAATTTCACTTATGTTGATTGCCAAGAACACTTTCTTGGGCACATTTGTCTTTCACTTCTTTGTACACATATCGTATAGAAATTTGGCATAGGCTGAGACTTGTTGGATAGCGTCAAGAAGAGGCACATTCAGTTTGACTTGGTTAAACATCTCAAGTATCTTTTTCATGTGCATGTTCTTATTATTGTTCCTAAGCCCATTAGGAAAGGGTGCTATTATGAACTTGTTCAGCAGCTGTGTCTTTGCTAAATGTTTGTGGAGCAGATATGGGGAGTTGGCAGATTTGGAAGTAGGAGTAGGATCAATGTGGGAAGGATTTTTCTATTAGTAGACCTGGTTGTCCACCTTCTTTCCTGATTGAAGAGTATGAACAATATTGCACTGGTTGATCGAAGGATCCTGAATTTCATACGCATGATTGGAGTTCTTAGGGTTAACTAGCGGCTGACTTGGTAAAGTACCTTTTGGTCTTTCACATAGAGAGTTAGCCAATTGACTCATTTACATTTCCAATCTCGATATAGCCTGTGAATGGTTGCTCAATGTTTGTCCCTGATTTTGCATGAAGGCAGTTTGGGGCTTCATAAAAGCCTCCATGCTCTCCTCCAATATATTGAATTTCTTCTCAATTGGTGAACCTTGGTAGGAGGAAGATGGAACTTGACTGGGAAAATTCGTTGGATGCTTGGGATGGTGGAGATGATTGGGGAAATTTGGCCTAGGAGAATTGTTTTGGGCCCAAGAGAAATTTGGGTGATTTCTTCAACCGGGATTGTACATTTGCAAGTAAGGATTATACGGCAGCTATGAGTAGGCTGCATTCATGCGTTCCGGTGACACTTGGTGAGTTTGAAAAATAGGACACTCTTCAAAGACATGATTTGGTGCCTGACAGTATGAACAACTTAGATTGTGAATTGATGGTGGGTTAATTTGGTTGACAATGACTAGCTCTTTGTCTAGAGCCTCTATTCTCCTCATCAGGGTAGCAATCTTAGCTTCTATAGCTATAAATGATTCTAAGGATAGGAGCCCTCCTTTTGAAGCTATGGACTATGAATTCCTTGGTTTTTTTTGAGGTTGGCTCTCATTGCAGGGTTTTCTCAGCTAAATCCTCAAACAAATCCCAACCCTGATTTTCATCCTTTTGTAAGAACCCTCCCTGACACATGGTTTCTAACAGGATTTTCGTTTGATAATCCAAACCATCATAGAGAATCTGGCACTGACGCCATTTCTCTACACCATGATGAGGGCACTGAGCTAGGAGATCTTTGAATCGTTCAAAGTATCTCCAGAACGGTTCGCTCTGTTCTTTTGTAAACTATATGATATTCTTTTTGATGAGGGCAGTCTTGTGAATTGGGTAAAAGTTTTTCAAGAAGGCCTTAACTAAATCATCCCACGTTGTAACTGAATCTACAGCCAAACTGTACAACCATTTTTTAACTAGGTCCTTTAGGGAGAAGGGAATAAAATGTAACCTAACAGCATCGTCTCCTAGCTGGGGAATGCGCATCATGAGACATACTTCATCAAATTCCCTAAAAAAGAAGTATGCATCTTCCAATTCTAAACCATAAAATTTTGGGAGAGTGTTGATGAACTGGGGCTTTAAATCAAAGTTATTTCCATTTGCCTCAGGAAGTTTTATACAAGATGGTGGTGAGGTTCTGATCAGGTAAAACTTGTCCTGGAGCGACGCCATCACCGGTTCTAGATACAAGGGTAGGAAAGTGTTCCTGGTTAATCTAGAAGTTATGGGATCTCTCACCCACTCTTGTATATAGCACACCGCAAACAACGTATAGACAACAAATAATCAAAAAGAACAAAAAACAAACAAAAGAAAAAGAAACAACCACCAAGCCTTAGTCTAAGGTACCTGGACGTAGACAACTCCTAACTGGCCGATTCTTCATGGGGAGGTTGTTACAGGAGCTCGACTACAAGCTAATCGGACAGGAAAGGGCATAACTTGGTGGGAGGTATCTGAGCGTGAGCCACGAGCCTTAATTACGCTAAACTACGGAGCTTTCGAGACTTAACCTCTCAATGCACTTTCCTTAGACACCGATTTTGTAGGAGTATAGTTGTTGCAATTCCGACCCTCGGTTAATCTCTTAGTGAGTCCGAGATGTCCCTAGGGCCAACGTTAATCAATTTTTAGTTAAGGCTTGGGTTGTGTAAGTGCACTTGGAGATGGTTTTTAGGCTAAGGAAGGGTGATGAAATCCCCACCTTATCTTGTTTATTTGAGGTTTTGCCCTTAATGTCAATTGTGTAAGTGTACAATATATTCACAACAAGATAACATTCAAAGCGATAAATCACTCCAAAATGTTGGTCCTATTCTATATGAATGCACACATACCTTTTCTCTGGCACTCTTTAATAGAAATTAAAATGAATTGAAATAGACACGTGCCCTAAATGCAAGTCTAATCCAAATTTCAATTTAGTAACAAAAAAATTTCTGTTGAGTTTATTACACATGTATAAGGTAAAGCATTCAAGGGAACAAAAAAAAAATTGAGAAAGCAATTTGAGTGATTTTCAGCAACCCTGTAGAAGAGTTTCTATTAGTATTTCAATCGGAAAAAGTTATTTTCACACGAATTTCCGAGGGCAAATGAATTCCTCGTTCAATGTTTTTGGCCACCACTCTTACTTACCGTAGCAGTTAGCTCCTTCGTACTTCTCCTACACACAAAAACAAAGAAAAATCTTTAGAACAATAAAGTCGTTCCCTCCCCGGCAACGGTGCCAAAATTTGATCAGCAAAAAGCAAGAACAAAAATAAGTAAAAGAATGTGGGTCGATGTTACTGCTTTTGCAATTCTTCTGTCCTAGCAAAGTGGCTATACGGGTCATATCCACAAGGAAGAAGAGATGAAAGCTTCATGCGACTTCTTTGTTCAAGAAAAGAGAAAGTTCTTTGTTTCAAATAAAGAACTTGAAACTGAAAATAAATTGGTTTCAAGAATTGTTTAGAATGGCTTGATGGTTTGTAAAAGTGATTTTTCATAATGGTAAAAATGCATGGCTAACTTTCTATTAAGTGCTCCCACTAATCCCTAACTTCTTGAAGATGTAGCCTCACGATGGATCATACGCAAGCATAACCTTTATGCATGGAACTATTCACGTTGGAAACCGAATGAAAGTTCTTCCTTTAACTTAGCTTTACACGACAAAACTTGAACGTTCCCTTATCAAGATCCAATCGAAGGCAAGAATAAGGGAAGAAACAAGTACACAAATGGTATCTGTAAAGTTAATAGGAACATCTCTAACATATAAAAATAAGTAAAGTTTACAATCCATAGATCATCAAAAATCCGTTAAGCATGAAATATAAGAAAGAGAATACTTGTGAGTAAGATAGAGTTAGAACCCTTGTCTTAAGATATCATAGCTCTCGCTTGCACAAGGCTTGTTTGACATTATTGACTCATTTGGGTTTATCAATCAAGTTGTTAGAGATTAGTGGGTTAGTAGTTAGTTAGCCATGTAATAAGAGAGTTAGTTAGACATGGTAGTAAAAGAGACAACAAGAGAGAGAAGTAAAAAAAAGAGTATTACACGAAAACAAGGAGGTAAAAGTAAATGAAAACAACAAGTAAATAGAAAGAAGAAAGAGAAGTAATTACTTGTATAAGCTTGTCACCCTTTAAATACAACTTTTACACACACTCTCTCTTTCACTCTAATGGCTAAACTAAAACTAGAAGAAGAAGGAAACAAAACAACTACAACTCCTAAAAATAAAATAATAACAATTCCTAAACTCTGGATATCTCCATGAAGAACCCCTAAGGAGGGTATTTACAGGCAACAGGGAAAAGGGGGCCAGAGGGACAACCCCTGGCCCGAGGCTCTGGCGTGGCCGCGAAAACATGGCCAGAGCTACGTTTTCGCGGTTGGACCAGGGTGGCGCGCGTAGCGCCGCCTGCTGTGTGCAGTCGTGTCGGTCCCTTGTCAGTTGTACTCTCTGGATTCCAGTTTTGAGTCCCCAGTTCTGACAGAATCTCCACCTAAAGTCAATGGCTACTTTATAGGCTTGTAATCACCCATTAAATGGTGATTTAGGGTCTTCTTCTTCATTGCACACAATGGACTTAGGATCACACAAACAAACCATTATTAGCAGTATTTTATATAAGATAAATATACTGATGTGGTAAAAATTATGCAATATTAAAAACTAATCAATTATCAAGTAAGAGACTAGATGGTTAGTGGTTATTAGTTAGATTATAATGAAAAGAAAAATTAGCTAAGTATCATATAGAAGATGGAGAAGATTACAATAGAGAAGAAAGGAGACACCTTTATATAAATTGTCACCATCTATTACATCAATCTCTTTCTTTCTCTCTCTGAATCTCTCAGCCCTAATACATGATCTAAAATAGAAATGGAACTACAAAAGAAAAGAAAAGAAAAGAAGAGAAGAACACCTACACTAACCTACCCTAAAAGAGAGAAAACCTAACCTATTTCTCCATCTGCTTGCATTTCGGGTCTCTGTAGGGCCTTTTATAGACGAATACAGCTTCTAGAAGACGAGACAAGGCCACGTGTCAAAAATCGACGCGTGGCTTGCCAACTTTACCCTGGAAACGAGGCTTTGCCGCGTTTTCACGACAAAACCAGGGTCTTAGGTCCCTGGTTTTGGCGAGTGGTTTCGCCTCGCTTTTGAAACCTTCCATATGTGCTCGGATTCGGCTATTTGGGTCCATATTTTCGTCAGGCACCCGCCAACGTCTAGATTCAATGTATTTTTTAGAAACTCTCTAGTTTGACCTCCAAGAAATTCGGATTTAATTACTCAAAAATGGGTTTAATTAAGCCCTTATTACTCCTTTACCCCTAGACTCTTGATTATCTTCAAAAGAGACCAAAACACAGTAAGAAATGATATTTTATTCACAAATCGGTAGAAAAATGTGATGTAATAATGCAGAATTGTAGACTAATCAAATATAAATCAAGCTTAGCATGAAATCAATTTGTGCTAAAAATGTATGGACATTGTAAAATAAACACCAAAAAAAATCATATATATGTATGTATGATCAGAGCAATATAATATTCATTGATACATGATGCATACATATATAGAAAATATGAGTATACAGAAATTAATTTTCATTGAAATTATGTATAACTTATTACTTCCTCTCTATTCATGCACATGTTTGAAAGATATACAATAAGGGTACACAAGGTATGGTCATCCAACCAACTGCCCTTAGATGGCAGGAGTTTTCAAAAATACAATTTGAAAATTTTTTAGCATAGTTTGAAAACTCTACCAATTGAAGAATAATGAACTAACTTAAAGTAATTTTCAAAATTAGTTCAGAATCCTTCAAACAAGGAATAAAATAAAAATTTATCTCATAAAAACATGCTCGATAGATAATATTTGACACTCAAAATACATAAGGCACATAAGAACTCATGAAATTAAAATCATGAGTAAACAAGATATACAGAGTGTACAAAAATCATGTTATCAACATATGAATGGAGATAGGCAATGAAGTTCAAACAAAAATAAACAAATTCCTTTTATCAAAAATATGAAAATTTTCGATTTTCATCAAAACAAACTTTAAGGTATATGTATGTTTTGTCAAAACTAAAAGTATACATACATATCAAAAACATAAACGAGTCCAAAATTGAATATAGCATGAATGCAAGTGACTCAAGGATAGACATGTATGTCTATAGTTTTGGACAAAATTAACATATATATGAAGCTAAACACAAAACATGTACAAAAATAAGGAAAACACATGTAAATGCAAGAATTATCAAAATAAGGTTATACTAATACATGTAATGAATACACATGAGCAATAACGCACAAAAATAATAATCAACGCACAAAAATAATAATCAAGTATAGCTCATCACTTGTACAAGTATAAACACAAGTTTTAATGAAAATTACATTCAAACATGTAATCAAAACATGAAATGCACAAAAAACATAAACAAATATGATCATTAGGGTAAATGCACGTGCTTTTAGAATTAGGATATATATAATAGCTAAACTATAGTGAGAGCACAAAAATATGAATCCATGGGTGTATCTCAAAGACTCTCTATGTATATCACATGTCTGATAAACATTTCATTTAACATAATGAACATGAAAACATGACATGCTAAAATCATCAATAAAAGCATGTAAACATAAATACGGAGTTAGAGATAGTTACTAAACGAAAAGAACTAATCTCTAGGTCTCAAATCATAGTGGTCCTCCCACCAAACATCCTTAAAGGTGATGCATCTAATGTAGTATTCATCAATCTCAAAACGCATCCACCATCAAGGCCCCCAATACTCTCACGTCGAGTGAGAGCCCACACCTACATCAAATAAAATACGAGTAAATTTTGATACCCATATCTTTTTGGGTTTGTGGGGTTTAGCACCGTTTCTAACCCAAAGAAATTTATTTACAAAATTTGAAGCATGTATTCTATCATAACAAAATTTTGTAAGATGGCCCCTGCGACCACAATGTGTACAAGTGTACACTCTAGCATACAAGGTGTCATGTGTGTAAACATGAGATGCATTTGAATGCCGTGATTTGTGTACATGCATATATGGAGCATGTTTCTTCCGAAACATGGATTCCAACTGTGTATGGTTTATGGCATATTGGCTCAAAGTGGAGCCCAAACAATCAACATTCTTCTTCAATAAACATATATCATTTTCAATAATTGAAGAAGATATGGTGCAAGCAATTTTTTTATCATAAGGAGATGAAGCAATGGATGTATGACAAACATGAGCATCAAAATCATTTTTCAAAGAAACTTTTTCCTTTGAAACTAAATCCAATTCTTTTGAAATTAAAACAATTTTATTTTTCAAAAATCATTTTCTTTTACAACAAAATCAAGTTTTGAGGACAAAACCTCATTCTTCTTTAGAACAATATCAAATTATTTTTATTTTTTAAAATTTTATTTTCTTTTAAAGCAAGATCTAGTTGGGTTTTTAAAGAATCTTTTTCATTTGAAATCTCAACATTTTCTTGCAAAACCAAGTCAATTTTTGAAAACAAATTTTCATTTTCTTACTTTAAATCTAAACTCTTTTTTTTTCTCAAAAGTTTATACTTAGAAAGCAAGTTTTCACAAAACATAAATAGTTCTTCATTCAAAGCATAGGCATCCATATTATAATCTCATGAAGAATTAGCACTATAATCGAGATGGGTATCCGAATTTACCTCAAGGGAGTCATTCCCTTGAACCATGTAGCACGTTTGGTCGGATTCATTCCTTCTTGGTTCTCTCTCCAAATTGTGTTGAGCTTGTTCCTTAGAAAAGATCAAAGTGTTCCATACTGCAAAAGCGGAATCACAATGAGAAATAAAAGAAAGATGTTCTTTACTTAGTGTTTGCTTAAGTGCCTCCATGGCTTATGCATTAGCCTCAATGTACTTGTCATTAACAAGATAGAATTTCTTGGTAGTGGCAAGATAAACATGCAAACTTAGGGCTTTAAGATAGGCACTCATCTTAAATTTTCACATATCAATGTTGGAAACATCATACATGGGAGGGACAAGAAAATTCATGAGTGTAAACTATATGTGTGCAAAAGCAAATCTAGATTAGGAAATGAGGATCTCACTCCTAGGTTGTTAAACTGAATTCAAGAATGCTAACTCTGATACCAATTGAAAGTACACCTAGAGCGGGGTGAATAGGTGTACAAGCTAATCTAGGACAAATGATGTGAAATTTAAAATGTAATTGCAAATACACAATGTGTAACTAAGAGTGAGCTCGAATTTCTCGTGAAGGGCTCTGAAACTACTCCTCTAGATCAAGAGTTGAGGTGTTTTAAAAAGCTCTCTTGGTTGAACACAAGTGTGAGCATACAAACAATACTAAGCATGTATATGATATGTACAATATAAAGCAATGCAAGATATAAGAGAGAGTTGAGAGAAAATGGATCAAACACAAACACAAACACAGTGATATGTTTCGAGATTCGAGCCACTGCTCTACGTCCCCACCTTTACACAGAATGATTTCCACTATGTTCACACAGGACCTTCCACAAAGGGACCTCCACTGAGGAATTACAATACAACACCAGGAGTACACAACTCCTCTTTCTCCTCTACACAAGAGGAAGACTAAAGCCTAGTACAAAGCAAAGAAAAGAAATACACTTGGTGAACACAAAGATCATAAACAATCCTTGGTGATCTCAAAGGATCACAAACAAATTTTCTTACAAAAATAAGATCCTATAGATAGGTTAAGAATTGATAGCTCAAGGCTGAGAAAATAAAGTATTTTGGAAAAGAAATAACAAAGAAAATGCTTGGAAAAACTCTAGATAAGATATAAAAATTTGGACAAGAACTAGAATCCCAAAACTTATTTTCTTTCGATTTTTCAAAAACTTTAAAATAAAATAAAGATAGAGATTTTAGCACTAAAACTAGTTTGAAAACTTGCTGAAAACTTAGGAGAAGTGGGAAAATTTTGCTCTTGAAAATCTTAGTGAAAACAGGCCTCAAGGACCCATATTTATAGGGCTTTGAAAATATAGCTGTTGGAGCTCAGAACAGGTCAAAAATGACCTGTCGGTCGATCGCCCGGTCGACCGGCCAACGGTCAGTATTCTGACCGTTTGAGCCATCAGTCAACCGCTCGGTCGACCTTCCCAAGGCAAAAGCTTATTGGTTGACCTTCGGATTGACCGAGGCCAGAACTAGAGAGCTTCCTCTCTCGGTCGGTCGACCGACCGGTCGACCGGCACTAAATCTAGAGAGCAAGTTCTCTGGGTCGGTGGACCGTAGACGGTTGACCGACCCAAGTCCAAGGCTGTTGTGTACGTCTGTGCACATCGGTCGACTGGTTCGGTCGATCGAGCTCTAGTCCGGTCGACCGGTCGGTTGACCACCAGCAAGCTCAGGACAGGGTTATAGGGTTTGAAACTTAGGCTTTTAAATATCCATAAAATCTAATAAAATTCCATAAAATCCACAAAAAAAGGTTCATGTATATATTTGAAGTACAAATATATGTAATCAAAAATCAACACATATTAAAAACTATTTGAACTATTTTTTAGGCATAGAAATTAAGATTTAAACTGAAAACCGTATTTTTCAAAAACAAAACTTTGAAATAAAAATTGATTTTTCTCATACTTGTATAAATACAAAACATGATATTTAAACTCATATGAAGCATAGTGTGTATGGATAAAATCCAATACATATGTAAATGATATATCTATATTATTGACATTAATCCAAAACTAAGTTTTGTTAAAAACAAAACTTAAAATCATGAACTAGATAAATCAAAGTAAGTTTTTAGTCAATATGAAACATAGATGTATATGGATGAAATCTAATATACATTAAATCATGTAAAACTTCTTTTGATTCTATCTATTCATGTAACAGAAAGATATGCTCTTGAAAATCTAAAACAGTTAAACGAAAACCAAAACTATTGAACTTTTGTGTGTGTGCACTTAAGCATATCAAGACTAATCAATCTGTACACAAGATCTAAACTAAAACTAAATAAACCTAGACACAAGTCTTCTTCTCCAAGTTGACTTGATCCAAACACGATCTATAAACCTTGACTCCATCCGAGTACTAGATGCGATCTTAACTCGCGAGCTCTTGAATCTACACGTGATAGCTCCAAAACTTTACTTTGAATTCTTTGTTGAAGCTAATCACCTACTAAGATCTTGATCAATATCTGAAACTTATTAAATACAAGATCATTAGTACTTTAACTTCATAAGTTAGTCATCATCAAACTAAAATGAAGAGCCTTTGGGCTAACAATATATATTTTGTGCGTGTGCACTTGAGCATATCAAGACTAATCAATTGTACACAAGATCTAAACTAAAACTAAACAAACCTGACACAAGTCTTCTTCTCCAAGTTGACTTGATCCAAACTCGATCCATAGAACTTGACTCCATCCAAGTACTAGATGTGATCTTGATGCGCGAGCTCTTGAATCTACACGTGATAGCTCCAAAATTTTACTTTGAATCCTTTGTTGAAGCTAATCACCTGCTAAGATCTTGATCAACATCTGAAACTTATTAAACACAAGATCATTAGTAACTTAACTTCATAAGTTAGTCATCATCAAAATTAAAGTGAAGAGCCTTTGGGCTAACAATGTGTGTGTGTGTGTGTATGTATGTATGTATATGCATGTATGTATTGTGTGTGTGTGTGTGTATATATATATATATGTATATGTATGTATGTATGTATGTATGTATATATGTGTGTGTGTGTGTGTATGTGCGTGTGTGTGTGTGAGTGTGTGTGTATATATAGCAATAGATTTCTGTCCTTCCAAAATGATTTGAGGCTGAATCCTTCCTATTCAAATACCAACATTCGACATTCGAATACAAGATCCACTCTATTGAAATTGATCTATATTATTTCAAGTACCTATCAACCAAAATCAAGTGTTTTGAATACTTGTTACCCATGCATCAAGTAGGGGAAAAACGGACGGCCTAGATAGTGAGTTGGTTAGTTTAACGGTGTAGAACATTTGAAACCTAAGGAAATTGGTTTATAGGGGTTTTTAAATGTTTAGATGATCAAATGGCCGAAAGAATTTATATGTCTAAAGACATACATCTAACCAACTCATTACTTTCGGCCGTCCATTTTGCGCCGCTTGATGGATGAGCAAAAGTATTCAAAACACTTGATTTTTGGTTTATAGGTACTTGAAATAATATAGATCAACTTCAACGAGTGGATCTTATATTCGAATGCTGGAGGGTTGTATTTGAATGGGAAGGATTCGGCCTCAAATCCTTTAGAAGGACACAAGTCTATCTCATACACACACACACACAGGAGTGGGGGTAATTACATTTAAGACGCTCATCTCAAAAAAAACCCATACCCACGTCTCATAGAATGAGAACTGCGTCTCCCAAGACCAGACCCGCGTCTGATCAAATTGAGCCAGATGCGGAGATCAGATCCGCGTTGGAGTGATAACGCAGAGTTGCGTTTGCAGCGAAGAGAGAATATTGGGGTTTGACAGATGGTAATTGATTAGAGGGAAATTAAATGCAAGAAAGGGACGGAGATGATACCCGCGTCTAGCTAAGGCTGACCCCAGCACGGGACTGAGGTCCACGTCCAGTACGAGTTGGGTACTCGTCATAAATGAGGAGAGGAAAAAAGTGGTTAGGATATTTATTGTGTGGCTGAGAAGTTTTGAGGAAAATTTGGAGGAAAACAAAAGAAAAAGGGGAAGAAGGGGGAAATTATAAGTGAATGAGAAAAATCAGAGAATATAAAAATACAAGAAAAATCTGGATAATATTCTGGAACCTTAAAACACCGAAAACTCTAAAAAGCCCAGAAAATGAGTTAACTCAGAACAATTTTCAAAAATTCTCAAAAATAACAAATATTATTTTTAAGGTTCCTGGTGAAATCAAATTTCAAAAATTCATTCTAGTTTTCAAAATAAAAATCTTTGAATCATATGGCGATACCGGCCAACACCGGTTCGGCCGAATTTTGATAAATTTTGAAAAATCCCTAAAAACTCTCAGAAATAAAAAACATTATCTTGAGGAACAATATGAAATCGGTTTAAAAATTCAATCTGGTTTTAAAAATAAAAAACCTGAAATCTTTCGGCGATACCCGTCGACACAAAACTGGTCGAACTTCGATAAATTCAGAAAAATTCCTAAAATGTGTTTAGATAAAAAAAATATGATTTTAAGAAGTAATGTGAAAGTAATATATAGAAATTCAACTTCGTTTATAAATTAAAATCTGAAAATCGATCGAGAGCACCGGCCAATGCTGGTTTTAAAGATTTTACAATTTAATTTAGAAAAATTCTAAAAAAATCAAGAAAAATCTAAAATATTGAAAAATGAGATTCGAAACTAAAATCGGTCAAATCTAACTGCTAGATAGGTCAAATCAATTAATACATTGGGATCGAATCCCCGATTCAGATTCGGGTTGATTTTGAAATCAGGAATCCGGGTTCAAATTCCAAATGATTATATAAACAACTATACAACAACAACAACAACTAAGCCATTGTCCCAAGTATTTGGGGCAGGCTACATGAACCAAAAGAGAATTACGCCGGATTGAGCACATGGATCAGCTTTCTCCACTCATTCCTAACGAGCAATATTCCTTCACTTAGACCTTTAGCCTCTATATCTTGCCGTATTACCTCCATCTATGTTTTCTTCGGTCTCCCCTGCGCTCTTTTAACTTGCCCTAAATTGATATATTCTACTCGTCAGACTGGCGCATCTGTAGGTCTACGTCACACATGACGAAACCATCATAGGCAATTTTCTCTCATCTTCTCTTCTATAGAGGTTACACCTATCTTAGTACGAATATTCTTATTTCTCACCTTATCTCTTCGCATGTTACCACACATCCAACGAAGCATGCGCATCTCTGCTACACTCATCTTCTGGGCATGATGTCTCTTTATAGCCCAACATTCTGTGCCATATAACAAAGCTGGCCTAATAGCAGTCCGATAAAAACTTTCCCTGCAGCCATAATGGAATGTTGCAATCACATAAAACTCCTATTGCGCTCCTCTATGTCAAGCAGCCGGCATGGATCCTATGGTTGGCATCACTATCGATCTCCACATCCTTTTGAATAATAGAACCCAAATACTTAAAATGACTACTCATCGGTATTTCTTGTCCATCTTGTCTCATAATATTATAATCGTGAATTCCCTACTTACTGAATTTACACTCCATGTATTCTTTTTTGGCCCTACTTAATCTAAAACCTCGAGATTGTAGAGTTTGCCTCCATAACTCCAATTTGTCATTTACCCCAGCTCTCGTCTCATCGACTAGGACAATATCATCAGTAAATAGCATGCACTGCGGTATCTCGTCCTGAATAGCTCTAGTAAGCTGATTGAGGCAAAACCTACACATAAAATAAAGAATTTCAGATTTAAGAATAAAGATGTGCAAGTGCTCAATTCTTACTGCTATAGCAAGTGGCTATGCGGGTCGTGATCCACAAGGAGGGTTCGCGATGGAAGCGTTCAAAGTTCTTTATTGAAATCTTTATGAAAACAAAACGAAAGTTCTTCTTTGTTTTAAAGAAATGAAAATGAAAACGAGTTATGTTAAGGTTAGAGAGAAAATGGTAGAATGAGAAAGTGGAAAAGAATGGAGAATGACTATTTACAAAGAAATGGGAAAGAAAGCGACTATGTACAAATGAGTTGGGAAAGAAGTGATTTGGAAGATATGGTGTTGGTGATTTAATTTACAGAAATAAAAGAAAAGAAAGAAGATGAAAGAAGTACTCACCTAGTTTGGTTGATGACTTACCTGGAACCCTTGCATGTTCTACCTTGCTTGGAGGCGTTCAACGCATAGGTCATAAGATCGAGCTCAGTCCCTGTTCGCGTTATATCATCAAGCTTTGCAAGAATGAAGTGATACGGATCTTGAGGAGGAGAACGTCTTCATGAAGTATCGTTGGCACTCACAAAGGCTTTTGTATACTTATACTTCTGGATTCACTTGCAAGCTCATCAAAAACAAAAGAGGTAAAGTAGAAAGAGGAAGAAGAAAACAAAAGTACATACGAACATAAAACAAAAACATTTACCTTTATTACTTGCAGAAACAATGGAAGAAAGGAGGAGGGTACATCGGTGTCACTCTCAATATAGGCATAACCCACACAAGGGAAATCCCAGGGAGATCGGGGGAGCAAACGCTCCCCTAACTCCCCAACCAAGCCGCGAAAACGCGGCTCTAGCCGCGTTTCCGCGGCCAGGGTGTGGCCAGGTGGCCACACCCTGTTGGTGGGTCGCGCTGGATTTCCCTTCTGCTTTTATCTTCAGTTGGTTTCTTCTTCGTTTGAGTCCAGGATTCTGATGAAATGGCCTTTGATTCTTGGCTTTAACCGATCGATTCTGAGAGGATTCTTCTCAACCGGTTTTCAACCTCTTGATTTTGCCCTGATTTACTGAGCTCGAATTAATTCTGATTTAACTCAGAATTTTGGTGGGCTTTTGGGCTCATTTCTCTTCATCTCCTTAAGGAATGGGCCTGCAAATAAATTAAGCATTTAATTAGAACAATGCAATTTTATTCTATAATAAGTATAGAAATATGATATTAAATATGCAACATTAGCGACCAATCACACCCCCATACCTATCTTTTGCTTGTCCTCGAGCAAAACAACTAAACTACACTAAGGATTATTAGACTACTTTCGTAGGTCACGCGATTGCACTGAGCATATGCAACAAGCCGTTAAACCTCTAGTTTTCCCCTAGAGGACGAGTTTTGTCTCGTGAGGGTTTTCAGCAGATTGCACCCACAAAATCCATAAAGAAAGAGAAACAAATAGTTAGTATTTTCGAAAGGAATTTTGAAACAGAAAAATATTGAAATATAATTGTAAGATTTAAGCAATCTATAAGTTATAGGAAAACTGAATTTTTCATTCCTAAACTTAGTCTCTATTCAAAAATTTGTTATCAATCAAAGTAAGGAGTCAAATTGTACTTCTCATCTAGTCTATTACTTTACCCTAAGTCATATGCACCTTGTGACTGTGAAAATTTTGACTAAGGGTTCATTAACTCAAACTCTTATGCCTTATTTATTTATATATACTTTTTTTTGTGTATTATTCCTTAGTTCTATTAGGCTTTCTAATCTGCCCATGTAACGAGCCTCTAATCGATGACTCCCAAACCAAACGGTCTTAGGGCATCGGGTGAGAAAAACACCCCAAGGACTTAAGGACTCGAGCAAACCAGCCACAAAACTAAGGATTTTATTATATGAGCCCCTTTTAGGCGTGAATACTTATGCTTTATTAGGCACAAATACCCAGCTTAATCAGAGGATTTAAATTTATTTTCTCTTAAACTTATCTAATCATCTTTCGCATAAATACTAAGGCTTGCTTAGGCCAAAGTACCTAGCTAATCAATAATTAAATTCGTTCATATTTTTTTCTTTTTTTTTATATATATATATAAGGCATAAGAATCTTTGTTTTTGAACCCTAAGTATGAAGTGTGCATATTTCATCAAGGTAAAGATCAAGACTAAATTACTTTGACAAATTATCTTCCTAACTCTAAAAATCAAACAAATAATCTTATTTTGACCAAGTATAAGAAATCTAATTTGGATTTTCCTATTCCTTAAAATTGACTTAATTTCTTACAAAAAATATGTCAAAATATTGTTTCTATTTTCAAAAAGTTTTTAAAAGTAAAGAAAATGTTAAATTTTTTTTTAAAAATAAAAAGAAAAAACTAAGTTATGTTAGACCCTCCCCCACACCTATCTCATGCATTGTCCTCAATGTATGAATTAATGCATAGATGCATGAAAAGGAGAAGGGAAGGAGAATGTTACCTTAAGGTGGTGGTTCCGGTGGTGGTCTGATTGGTCCATGAAATGCGGCCCAATCGACTTTTCGTTGGGTTCGGAGGAACCCACCAGAAATATCTCTAATATAACCCATTAAAATGATGAATCCATAAAGGATTTTTATTAAGTACTTGACCCCATCTAATTTCCAAATTTCATAACTGATTTAGAGTCAAATTTGTCAACCACCTCGTCCCAAAATGGAGTATGAAATGATAGAACGGTTAACTTGGACTCAGGAAGTATAGAAACTAATACCGTCTCAGGAAGGTGACGTAAGTCAAGTAAAGGTTCAGGAGTCGAGATTGGTTCAAGAAGTGTGTCCAAGTCAAGAAGTTGAAACTCAAGTCCACATTGATTTTCAAACAATGGAATGTGACTTAATATTGGTGATTCAAGTTCAGGAATGATAGGTGGGGGAATCAAAACTGACTCTAAAATATTACTCAAGTTTGGTAACAAAACAGGAGTCAATATTGATTCAGAAAGTTGAACTGGATCACAGATTTGATAATCTAGGTCACATATCTCATTGAGTTCATATCAAAAAAATGAGAACTTGCCAATTTGTCAATATGGTTTTCAAAAGTGTAAAATTGGTCAAGTTCAATATGATCATCAAAAATAGGTGATTCAATTTCATGATGAATTGGCACAGGATCCAATGTTGACTCAGGGAAAAGATTGAAGTCAGGTAAAGACACCGGAGTCATAATTGAATCAGGAAGTAGAATTGAATCACTAAATTGGGATTCAGGATCATATTCATTCTCAAGTTCTATTTCAGGAAAAGGATAACTTGCCAAACTGTCAATATTCTTTTCAAAATTTTGAGTTTGGGCAAGTTCAAATGATTGTTCTAAAATGGAACCTTGATTTCCAAAACTACATGACTCTTCGGCTCTAACAGAATGGTTACCGACATCAGAACTTGCCAAACGGTGAGAATGTAAAGATTGGACCATCATATCTATGTCGTGATTACGAGCGTTTTGAGCCTGAGTCAAGGCTTCAAGCATCTCTTCATAGGTGATATGTTCATTGTTGTGTTGAAAAGATGAAGTGTTGTCTTGGAATTGGTAGTGAAATTGTGAGTCCATTAGATTTTGTGATTTTTGTTTGGACTCATGCATACTCATTTTCAAAATTGATGGTTTTCTATTTTGACTGGTGGAACTGAGTATGAATCTTGAAAATATTGTGAACTAGGTGGAGAAGGAGGACAAGTTGGTTGAAAACTGGACTCGGGGAGGTGAATTCCCACTGACTCTGTGAATAGTTGAAATCATTCTGGAAATTATAGTTATTAAATTGGGGACATGGGTTATATTGATTCGGATAAGACCAATCCGGCATACTAGGTTGGTTAAAGTTATGATATGCCGGGTTGGTAATATCCGAAAATGAAGTCGGTGTGCAATATGGATTATTATTAAAATTGAAAAAATTGTTATTATAAGCCATATCACACAATAGAATACAAACAAAAGAAAGAAAAACAAACAAATAAACAACAAAAAGAAAAAAAATTCTAACCTAAGTTAGGGTAGACCTATGACCTAGACGACTCCTAACTGGTTAGACTGTCCACGGGAGGTATTATGAAGACTTTGACCACAAGCTAATCAGCCAGGTCAGGGTAAGGTTGGTGGGAGATTTTCCGTCAAAGACGTTCCTTAATTAAATAACCACCAACCTTCGGGCTTTCGGCCCTTAATCCCTTTCCTAGACACTGATTTTGCAGGAGTCAAATTCCAACATTTTTCCCCCTTAGGATAATCTTCTAATTGAGTCCGTGATGTCCCTAGGGCAACCGTCTACTCATTTTTAGTTAGGCTTGGGTTAGTGAGTGCTTGAATCTGATTTTTGGGCCAAGGAAGGGTGATTAAATCCCCACCTTATCTTGTTATGGGTTAGTGCCCTTAAGATAAGTTTGTGCAAGTGTATAAGATATGTAAATAAGATTCACTCAAAGCAATGAAAATCAACAAGAGGTGAGTCCTATTCTACATACAATGCGAACGTACCTTGGTCCAGCACTCTTCAACAGTAAAATAAAAGAATTGAAAAGACACGTGCCTAAAATGCAAACGTCTAATCAATTTTTTATCTTTTTCACAAGTATTTTACTGTTGGTTTATTAGCAGGCTTTTGGTGATGGCATATAAGAAAAACAAATTGCAGAAAACGAGAATTTTGCAAGTCAAGCAGCCTGCAATAAACAACGTTAGTAGTCAACTCCTTTTTGCTGCGGAATCGCGGCTTGGGCCGCGAAAACGCGGCAAAGCAGAGGGTAATTGGTCTTTACTTTTTAGAGCAGAGGCCCAATACCACTTATATGTTACTGCAATCTTAATTTCCTACTTTGCTTGCCCTATAACTTGCAACAGAGAATAAATTCATTTTAGTTCTAAAAAATTTTCAATAAAAATCAGATTTCAATAAAAACGTTACCCTCCCCGGCAACGGCGCCAAAATTTTGATTGAGGCAAAACCTGCACATAAAATAAAGAATTTCAGATTTAAGAATAAGGATGTGCAAGTGCTCAATTCTTACCGCTATAGCAAGTGGCTATGCGGGTCGTGATCCACAAGGAGGGTTCGCGATGGAAGCGTTCAAAGTTCTTTATTGAAATCTTTATGAAAAGAAAACGAAAGTTCTTCTTTGTTTTAAAGAAATGAAAATGAAAACGAGTTATGTTAAGGTTAGAGAGAAAATGGTAGAATGAGAAAGTGGAAAAGAATGGAGAATGACTATTTACAAAGAAATGGGAAAGAAAGCGACTATGTACAAATGAGTTGGGAAAGAAGTGATTTGGAAGATATGGTGTTTGTGATTTAATTTACAGAAATAAAAGAAAGAAAGAAGATGAAAGAAGTACTCACCTAGTTTGGTTGATGACTTACCTGGAACCCTTGCATGTTCTACCTTGCTTTGGAGGCGTTCAACACATAGGTCATAAGATCGAGCTCAGTCCCTGTTCGCATTATATCATCAAGCTTTGCAAGAATGAAGTGATACGGATCTTGAGGAGGAGAACGTCTTCATGAAGTATCGTTGGTACTCACAAAGGCTTTTGTATACTTATACTTCTGGATTCACTTGCAAGCTCATCAAAAACAAAAGAGGTAAAGTAGAAAGAGGAAAAAGAAAACAAAAGTAAATACGAACATAAAACAAAAATATTTACCTTTATTACTTGCAGAAACAATGGAAGAAAGGAGGAGGGTACATCGGTGTCACTCTCAACATAAGCCTCTCTCTCTTACATACATGAATCTTCATCTACCTAAACTTACATACAAATTACATAAAAAGAAACAAACCTAAACTACAAAGAATGAAAACTAGGCTAAATCCTCCTCTGCATA
>JAVJIF010024696.1:0-56193 GCA_038442645.1 Agave tequilana | reverse complement strand
TACAAATTTTTGAATTGGAGGAATTGAGAATGAGGCCTATGAAAATGCTAGGATCACTAAAGATAGAGTCAAGATTTCCATGACAAGCACATTATCAGAAAGACCTTTGTCTCTGGACAAAAAGTCTTACTCTATAATTCTAGGCTTCATCTTTTTCCAGGAAAATTGAAATCGAGATGGATTGGGCCATTCGTTGTAAAAACCGTGTTTCCACACGGTGCAGTTGAGATCAGTGACCCCAGAATGGAAATGACTTTAAGGTAATGGTCAACGCCTTAAACCTTTCTTGGAATCGGTGCCGGTAAATGAATGGCATGGTCTTTTTGACCCAAGTTTATCGGTAACTTTCCTCCTTTCCATTTTATTTCATGCACTTATACATTACTTTCATACATTGGGGACAATGCATGAGATAAGTGTGGGGAGGGTTCTACATGACTGATATATAAAAAATAAAAAAATAAAAAATTTGAAAAGGGTAGACAATATTTTGATATATTTTTTGTAAGAATTTAAGTCAATTTTAAGGAATAGGAGAATCATAATTAGAATTTCTTACACTTGGTCAAAATAAGATAACTTGTTTGATTTTTAGGGTCAGAAGAAAATTTGTAAAAGTAATTTAGTCTTGATATTTACCTTGATGACATATGCACACAAAATACACTTACACACTTAGGGTTTAAAAACAAGACTCTTATGCTTATAAATATATATATATATATATATATATATATATATATATATATATATAGTATATATATATATATATATATATATATATATATATGAAAAAAAAGAAAAAAAACAAGTCTAATTATTGATTAGCTAGGTGCTTTGGCTAAGAAGCCTTAGTATTTATGCAAAAGATAATTAGATAAGTTTGAAAAAAGAAAAAAACAAGTCTAATTATTGATTAGCTAGTTGCTTTGGCCTAAGAAAGCCTTAGTATTTATGCAAAAGATAATTAGATAAGTTTGAAAAAAGAAAAATGTATATCTTCTGATTAAGCTGGGTATTTATGCCTCATGAAGCATAGGTATTCACGCCTAAAAGGGGTACATCGTATAAATAAAAACCTTGATTTCGTGGCCTTATCTGCTCGAGTGTTTAAGTCCTTAGGGGTGTTTTCTCACCTGGTGCCCTAAAACTGTCCGGTTTGGGTGTCACCGACTGAATGCTCGTTACATGGGTAGATTAGAAAGCCTAATGAAATTGAGGAATAAATTTCACCAAAAATAATAAATAATAAGGCATAGGAGTTAATGTTGAGAACCCTTTAGTAAACTTCACAATCACGATAGTGCATACGACTCAGGGTAATTAATAGACTAGATGAGAAGTACAATTTTACTCCTTACTTTAATTGATGACATATTTTTGAATAGAGACTAAGTTTAGGAATGAAAGATTTGATGTCCCTATAACTTATAGATACTTAAGCTCTCACAAATATACTTCAAATATTTTCTCCTTCAAAAAAAAATTGCTTTTCGAAAATGCTAACTTTTTTCTCTTTCTTTTTGGATTTTGTGGTGTAATCCGCTGAAAACCCTCACGAGACAAACTCGTCCTCTAGGGGTAACCTAGAGGTTTAACGGCTTGTTGAACATGCTCAGTGCAATCGAGTGACCTGCGAAAGTGGTCTAATAATTGATGTTTTTGCTCGAGGGCGAGCAAAAGATAAGTGTGGGGGTGTGATTTGTCACATACATTGCATTTATGTTGTCATTTTACCACACTTGTTAGCTAATAAATTATATTATAAGTTGTCTTTTTCTTTACTAAATGTAGGCCTAAATGCTCAAGGAAAGAAAAGAGAAACAAGCCCAAAAGCCCACCAAATTCTGAATTAATTCAGAATTAATTCAAAGTGAAAAATCTGGGCTAAATCTTAGCAAATCAAGAGGTTGAGAAAAATCCTCCCTGAATCGAGCGATTGAAGCCTCAAAATCAATGCCTGTTTCGTCAACGGTTGGAGCAGAAACGAGAAAAACCAGCAGGAGATACGGGATAATCTTCAAACTAGAAGCCCCCCCCTTTGTGGCCACCTGGCCACACAAAAGGCCGCGGAAACGCGGGCCAAGCCGCGTTTCCGCGGCAAAACAGTATCAGTTGGGGGAGCGTTTGCTCCCCCAATCTTTCCGGGATCTCCTCCTTTAGGTTTTTGGCTATAAATACCTCTTTCAGTGGAGAAAAATACAGCGAAGACTAGGATTAAGTTTTGCATTTATTTTCTTAGGATTAAGCTGTTTGTTAGCTAGAACAAGAGTTGTAATTTTGCTTTTTAAGTTGTAGTCCAGTTTCAAAAACTTGTGAGAGAGAGGACTGAGAGCTTGTACTTGAAGATTGAAGTGACAGCAATACAAAAATCGAGCCAATTTCTCTTCCAATTGCAGTACGGTATGGGTTGCTTTATGTCCTTGTTTTCTTCTTCGTTTTCCATGAATAACTAAACATTTTTTCTGGGCTTGCTATCGAACTCTCTCGTTCTTCTTCTCTTCTGTTTTTAAAAGAAAAAGACCCGATGACTCATATAAATGCCTCGCCTAAAGCCTTTCTTTTTGAAAGTGTTCTTGAAGGCACATGAGGATGGGTTTAGATAGTTGAATTCACAACTCTTTCATGAACATCTCTCGAATCATTTTTAATTCATTCTTGTTTCTTTGCACTTGCTGTTTTAACATTCGATTCCACGATTTCTTGAAGAAAAAGACTCAACCTTCCTAAACATCTTATGTGCTTTACTAAAGCTTTCTAAAGACAACTCTAAGTTTTGCAATGATCATTTGAGGGACTTAACTTTTTAAGAGAAGAATGAACAATTGAGTAGTGAGATAGTGAGCCCAGACTTTCTTTATTGATACAACAACAAAGCAATTTCCAAGTTTTATAAATCAGTTTCTCCAAAATCTTTTCTGAAAGTTGCAATTTTTCTTTCATTCATCTCTTTCTTTCCATTCTCTTTTTCCTAAAAAAATGAACACAACTCCTTGCTTCTAAACATTCACCGAAAAGTTTCCATCGCATCCCTCCTTGTGGACACGACCCGTTAGCCACAAGCTACACGGTAAATTCTTAACTCATTGATTGTTTCTTTTATTTTTAGCAATCAACCTGCTACATTTTGTTTTTATTTTTTATTTAAATTCTGTTGAGATTTTTCGGGAATAGTTTGGACACGTTCAAGAGAATCGGATCTGCACGTTGGTAGATTGAGTAGATTAATACTCTCAATTAATAGGTTTCACTTCTCTACATTTCCAACAGAACTAGGCTGACATCTCTTATGCAGTAGGTAGATTGAGTAGATTACTAGTAACCCTAGTAGAGAATACTGGACTGCACTAGAGAGAGTTTTCAGATATCTTAAAGGCACAATTGGCTATTGTCTGACTTACACTGGATATCCTGATGTTATGGAAGGTTATAGTGATGCCAACTGGGTCACTGATACTACAGTGTTAAGTCTACTACCAGATATGTATTCATGTTCGTGGTGCTGCTGTGTCCTGAAATCCTGCAAACAAACAGTGATTGCCAGGAGCACCATGGAGTCCGAGCTCATTGCTCTGGATACAACTTGCTCTGAAGCTGAATGGTTAAAGGATCTTTTATCTGAATTCTCTATCGTGCCTAAACCCATACTTCCAATCTCAGTTCATACTGATTCAAGATCCACCATTGAGATTCTAAAGCAAGATAAATACCAATAAGAAGATGAACAGACATATCAAATCAGACTTAAGTCTGTTCAGCGTCTATTGGGCAAAGTTGTGCTTCTGGACTTTGTAAAGTCCGACAAGAATATTGCTGACCCATTGACTAGGGTCTTTCTAGGAGTGTGGTCCTAGAATCATCGAGGGAGATGGGGTTAAGCTCATAGTAGAGTTCACCGACAGCGGGAACCCAACCTACTTGATTGGGAGTTGATTCCATGAAAGAGGTTTAATGTGGTAGGAACAAGCTGGACTGGTGATACTCGTGTGGAGCATCGACCCGGATATATTTATATCATGTATGTAGTATTGTACTACTAACCCTTCTCTATGATGACGATGCTCTTGTAATACAGCTAGGTAAGGATGAGTTTAACTCTTAATAAGTCCAACGCATGTAGTGTGGAGGGTATACTACCCAGCTGTAGTACCCTTGGAGGACTTACCTACGTGAGAGGAACCGTGATGGCCGCGGTTGGGGGGGCAGGGCTGACCCTAGAAACTCTCATGAGTCGGTTATTGTGAGCATGGTCTTTAACGCTCAACCGCTCGCTCAATAGATGGAGACTTACTGTGTGTGTATTCTACCAATATCTGGTAAAGAGGCTAGTTCCAGGCGTAGTCCACTAAGTCTCTCAGATGGCGATGAATTCACTAAGGAAGGTTCCAGGCGTCGTCCACCTGTCCCGAATTCACAGTATGATGTTGCCCAATTTCACTCGTGTTTTATGATCTGGTGATTTGATTGTCATTTATTATTGATTTGTTTTATCCTCTCTGAAACTCAAGTTTTTGGGGACTGTTGTATGTGTTTTTGAGTTAGAGGGAAAACTTGAGTTTCCCTCTTATTTGCCTTTGAGTTTAGTCCCACATTGGATAGGAGATGGGAGGTTAGGTAGTATATATACCAACACCTCTCATGCCTATTGTTATGAGTGTTGGGCCATGGGCCACATCCCACACACGCGCACACGCGAAGAACCGAACCGGGCCGGGCCGGTGCGGGTGGCGCGCGCCCACGACCTGCGGACACGAATGCAGTTCGATTCAGAGGCTTGTTGGACCTGCTACATTTTGTTTTTTATTTTATTTAAAATTCTGATGAGATTTTTCGGGAATAGTTGGACCCGTTCAAGAGAATCGGATCTGCACGTTGTAGATTGAGTAGATTAATACTCTCAATTAATAGGTTCACTTCTCTACATTTCCAACAGGACTAGGCCTGACATCTCTTATGCAGTAGGTAGATTGAGCAGATATACTAGTAACCCTAGTAGAGAACACTGGACTGCACTAGAGAGAGTTTTCAGATATCTTAAAGGCACAATTGGCTATTGTCTGACTTACACTGGATATCCTGATGATATGAAAGGTTATAGTGATGCAACTGGTCACTGATTCTGACAGTGTTAAGTCTACTATCGGATATGTATTCATGTTCGGTGGTGCTGCTGTGTCCTGGAAATCCTACAAACAAATAGTGATTGCCAGGAGCACCATGGAGTCCGAGCTCATTGCTCTGGATACAACTTGCTCTGAAGCTGAATGGTTAAAGGATCTTTTATCTGAATTCTCTATCGTGCCTAACCCATACTTTCATTCAGTCTCAGTTCATACTGATTCAAGATCCACCATTGAGATTCTAAAGCAAGATAATACCATAAGAAGATGAACAGACATATTCAAATCAGACTTAAGTATGTTCAGCGTCTATTTGGTAAAGTTGTGCTTCTGGACTTTGTAAAGTCTGAGAAGAATATTGCTGACCCATTGACTAAGGGTCTTTCTAGGAGTGTGGTCCTAGAATCATCGATGGAGATAGGGTTAAGCCCATAGTAGAGTTCTCCGACAGCGGGAACCCAACCTACTTGATTGGGAGTTGATTCCATTAAAGAGGTTTAATGTGGTAGGAACAAGCTGGACTGGTGATACTCGTGTGGAGCATCGACCCGGATATATTTATATCATGTATGTAGTATTGTAGCTACTACCCCTTCTCTATGATGACGATGCTCTTATAATATAGCTAGGTAAGGATGAGTTTAACTCTTAATAAGTCCAACGCATGTAGTGTGGAGGGTATACTATCCAGCTGTAGTACCCTTGGAGGACTTACCTACGTGAGAGGAACCGTGATGGCCGTGGTTGGGGGGGCATAGCTTGTTGGTCCCCGTGATATTGATAAATGCGGAACTATCTCTGTTGGCAACAATGATCTAAAATACACAAGTCAACATAACACTAAGACAAGAAGGATTAATCGTTAATCAAAGAAGTAACTTGCAAAAAGGAAATCAAATCTCAGAAAATACACAAACGCAAACAATAAAGATTTATCCTGGTTCGGTCATTGTGACCTACATCTAGTCCCCAAGCCACCCGCTTGAGATTTTCCTTTAACTTGACTTTGCAACCCAAAATCAATACACCATGCACACCACTTGACAAATCCCCTTCGCCAAATGTGTACACCTTCTCTTCCACCAAGAGAACACCTTCTCTTCCACCAAGAGAATACATTCACCTTGTACAACTGCCTCTACAACCAAGAAGCCTCCTGTGTACAATGATTTGCTTGAGAATTACAATACTTTTCCTATAGCCTTGGTACTGAATGTGTATGTGGACAAGGTTCAGTACAGGAAACAAGTACTTCAGAGAATCTTCACAATGGAAATGTCTTTTGGTGAAGAACTGAAGTGGGAAAAACAGTTTTCAGGTTTGCAGATTTTTGGCTTTGGAAAACTGATAAAATCTCTTTGTAATTGGCCTTTGGTATAACTTCCCTATTTATAGCTGAAGACTAGGGTTAGTTAGGGAGTTATATGAGCAATTCGAATGTTTGAAACGTTGGAAAACGTTGCACAAAAGACCAACAGTCAGAAACTGTCCAACAGTCAGAACTGCCTATTAGTCGACTTGCTTTTTGAGTTAGTCGACTAACCTAGGCAAAATTCCTTCTATTAGTCGACTATGTTTGGCTATAAGTCGACTAGTCAAGAGACGTTGGCCTGACAGTTTTCTGGATAACTACTTTAAGTCGACTGCAACTAACTTTAAGTCGACTTGGACCAAGGATTAGTCGACTAGGGGACTTGGATTAGTCGACTAGAAAAGTCTATTAGTCGACTATATTGACTGTCGGTCGACTGATAATCAAACAGAGAGTTGGGTCAGATTCAGGACACAGTATTAGTCGACTTGGGTAACTAGGTTAGTCGACTACACATTGGTTAGTCGACTTATAATTGACATCAAGTCGACTAATGGACCAATGAAGTGTGTGTTTGTGTCAAGGCTTTTACATGCTATTTCAACTTTACAAACTACACTCTATCAACTCTCCTTGGCACATCTTGATCATGTAGGACTCTTGATTCGTCATGTGTTAGAGCTCCAAATGAATTTGATCTTCACAAACGTCTTCATCAAAATATGTTCCAACATTCTCCCCCTTTTTGATGATGACGCTTTGTGTGCACAAGTCCTCCCCCTGCAGAAGATATGTTATATTTTCCTCCCCCTGCAGAAATTGGGTTATAACAAATAGAGAATACTTTGTTCTCCCCCTGCAACAAATATATTAGTACATATATATATAATTGTTCTTTATCAATTTTTATATGGTACCTGCAAGATAAACGTTAGATGGTACCAAACATAAAAGAACATATTTAACCTTTAGGAGTCCAAATCCATTTAGAATTTGGTTTCCACCTGTTAATATACACATAGTTGCAAGAATCACATATATCATGAATGTATGATGCAATATATGTATTTTTATCATGAAAATTTAAGTTCTTAGGAATCCATATAAACTTATTTTTCTTAGGCTTTCTTTTACAAAAGAACTATATGGATTACTATAACATGAAGATTTTGCAATAAATCCAATACCATGATTATCATGTGACAATTTTTGAAAAGATAATAAAGCATTCAAATTTTCTTTTCCTTTATTAAACTTAGTCACATTTTGCAAAAGATCTTCATATTTATTTTTGAAAACTAACATGTCTTTATCCAATATAGAAATTCTATCATTCAAAGACTTAGTTTCCTTTTTCAGAAAAATGTTCTCTTTTATAAATTTCTCATTTTCAATTTTCAAAGATGATATGACTTTTTCAAACTCATCTTGTTGTTGAGAATTTATAGATGAACATTGTAATACATAACATGAATTTTCCTTTAAAAGTTTCTCATTTTCTTTTGACAAATTTTATTTTTCAGTTTTTCATTTTTCAGAACAAGAAATAATTCATGGAATGCATCAGAGAGTTCAGAATATGATACCTCATCATCTTCAAGTGCCATGTAACATAGGTTGACACGTTCAGTGGATTCTTCTTCATCAGATGAAGATGAATCACTGTATTCTGATGATGCTTCATAGTTCTTCTTCTTTCTAAACTTCTTACTCTTGTACTTATCTTTCTTCTTAAGCAAAGGACAATCCATCTTCATATGACCTGGTTTATCACAATTAAAGCATTTGAATTTACCTTGCTTTAGAAATTTCCTGAATTTCTTTGAGAGCATTGCCATCTCCTCTTCATCGTCATTGAATCGTCCGTGTCGGAGGATGCATGGAAGGCGAGTTCTTTCTTCTTTGAACGGTGTTGTCGTTCGTCCTTCTTCCTTTCTTCTAACTGCACTTCATATGCCATTAGATTACCGATTAGGTTTTCTAATGTCATAGTTGAGAGATCATTCGCCTCTTCAATGGCGGTTGTCTTCTTCTCCCATTCTGGTGTAAGTGCACGAAGGATCTTTCGAACTCTTTCAACTTGGGTGTAGTCCTTTCCAAGGGATGCTAAGGTATTGGTGATGTCGGTGAATCTTGTAACCATCTCGGATATGGTTTCATTCTCCTCCATTTTGAATAACTCAAACCTGTGGACAAGAACAGATATTTTAGATTCCTTAACTTTATTAGTGCCTTCGTGTGTTACCTGAAGAGTATGCCATATTTGATGTGTAGAAGTTGCTGTTGAAACACGGTTTGAACTCTTCTTTTGGTAAGGGCACAGAACAAGGCATTCATTGCTTTTGCGTCAAGGTTCGCGTTCTTCTTTTGATCTTCACTCCAAGCGTTGTAGTTGGTTGTGGGCTTGGTGTACGATGCTTCTACGATGTTCCAAAGGTCGTAGTTAAGCGATTGCAAGTATATCTTCATTCTACACTTCCAGTAGTTGTAGTTGGTTCCGTCAAATAGCGGTGGACGCTGTGTAGAATGTCCTTCTTTGAATTGGGATGATGAGAACTCCGTTGCCATCCTTGTTGTTGACGAGGTATGCAGGGCTCTGATACCAAATGTTGGATCAGAGCGTATACGCCGTTCAGGGTATGAAATGTGAGGCCGGCTCTGATACCAAATGTTGATCCCCGAGATATTGATAAATGCGGAACTATCTCTGTTGGCAACAATGATCTAAAATACACAAGTCAACATAACACTAAGACAAGAAGGATTAATCGTTAATCAAAGAAGTAACTTGCAAAAGGAAATCAAATCTCAGAAAATGCACAAACGCAAACAAGAGAGATTTCTCCTGGTTCGGTCCTTGTGACCTACATCCAGTCCCCAAGCCACCCGCTTGAGATTTTCCTTTAACTTGACTTTGCAACCCAAAATCAATACACCATGCACACCACTTGACAAATCCCCTTCGCCAAATGTGTACACCTTCTCTTCCACCAGAGAACACCTCTCTTCCACCAAGAGAATACCTTCACCTTGTACAACTGCCTCTACAACCAAGAAGCCTCCTGTGTACAATGATTTGCTTTGAGAATTACAGTACTTTCCTATAGCTTGGTACTGAATGTGTATGTGGACAAGGTTCAGTATAGGAAACAAGAACTTCAGAGAATCTTCACAATGGAAATGTCTTTTGGTGAAGAACTGAAGTGGGAAAAAACAGTTTTCAGGTTTGCAGATTTTTGGCTTTGGAAAACTGATAAAATCTCTTTGTAATTGGCCTTTGGTATAACTTCCCTATTTATAGCTGAAGACTAGGGTTAGTTAGGGAGTTATAGGAGCAATTCGAATGTTTGAAATGTTGGAAAACGTTGCATAAAAGACCAACAGTCAGAAACTGTCCAACAGTCAGAACTGCCTATTAGTCGACTTGCTTTTTGAGTTAGTCGACTAACCTAGGCAAAATTCCTTCTATTAGTCGACTAGGTTTGGTTATAAGTCGACTAGGTCAGTGGCCGTTGGAAGAACAGTTTCAGAATAACTACTTCAAGTCGACTGCAACTACTTGATAGTCGACTTGACCAGTTATTAGTCGACTTAGGGACAAGGGTTAGTCGACTAGAAAATGTATTAGTCGACAATAGTTGACTGTTTGGTCGACTAATACACAAACAGAGAGTTGGGTCAGATTCAGGACACAGTATTAGTCGACTTGGGTAACTGGGTTAGTCGACTACACATTGGTTAGTCGACTTATAATTGACATCAAGTCGACTAATGGACCAATGAAGTGTGTGTTTGTATCAAGGCTTTTACATGCTATTTCAACTTTACAAACCACACTCTATCAACTCTCCTTGGCACATCTTGATCATGTAGGACTCTTGAATCGTCATGTGTTAGAGCTCCAAATGAATTTGATCTTCACAAACGTCTTCATCGAAATATGTTCCAACATGGCTGACCCTAGAAACTCTCATGAGTCGGTTATTGTGAGCATGGCCTTTAACGCTCAACCCGCTCGCTCATAGATGGAGACTTACTGTGTGTGTATTCTATCAATATCTGGTAAAAGAGGCTAGTTTCAGGCGTAGTCCACTATGTGTCTCAGATGGCGATGAATTCACTAAGGAAGGTTCCAAGCGTAGTCCACCTGTCCCGAATTCACAGTATGATGTTGCCCGATTTCACTCGTGTTTTATGATCTGGTGATTTGATTGTCATTTATTATTGATTTGTTTAACCTCTCTGAAACTCAAGTTTTGGGGGGGACTGTTGTATGTGTTTTGAGTTGGAGGGAAAACTTGAGTTCCCTCTTATTTGCCTTTGAGTTTAGTCCCACATTGGATAGGAGATGGGAGGTTAGGCAGTATATATACCAACACCTCTCATGCCTATTATTATGAGTGTTGGGCCATGGGCCGCATCCCCACACGCGCGCACACGCGCCGAACCGAACCGGGCCGGGCCGGGTGCGGGTGGCGCGCGCCCACGACATGGGGACACGAATGCAGTTCGATTCAGGGGCTTGTTGGACCTGCTACATTTTGTTTTTTATTTTTTATTTAAAATTCTGTTGAGATTTTTCGGGAATAGTTGGACTCGTTCAAGAGAATCGGATCTTCAAATTGTAACCACTCGCGCATGATCGCAGATTCTCTCAGGCTGTTTCAAACAAAAAGATCTGCAGAGGGTTATAAATACCCTAGTTCTGCACGTACCTTTTACATGAAACAGAAATAATCCGCTCTCTTTCTCCCACATATTTCTTACAATCTGCTGAAAGAAGCTGTGTTCCTGCAATTGGTTTATGCTGTTTTCCCGACGTCCTTTTTCTACTTACGGGCAACGAATCTCCATCTGAGCAGAGGCCTGACTCATCGTCCTGAGTTGGGTGCTGGTGTACTACCAGGGGAGTTTTTACCGCTAGAAGATGAGGCCACGTTCAAGGTCCGGACGAGAGACCGGCCAACTTTCTTCTAGGGCAGTGCGTCTGCACGACTACGTCACCCCAGGCCAGCCTTTTGCTTTCTTTTAATTCTTTATTTTAGTTGCATGCTTAGGACAAGTAATTTATTGAATTCAAGAAATTATATTTATTGCATGTTTTAATTCAGTTAAATATCCTACAATCTAGAAGAAAGTTGTTTGATAATTCTTGCAATTAAATTTAGAGAATTATTTCATGCAATATAGTTACTTGTATGTTTCATGCAATTGATAATTTTCATGCAATTAAAATAAAAACAGTCCCTGCAAGTAAAGATAATTATTTAAAACATTATTAAAAAAATCTTAAAAGGAAAATTTGCATTCTTACAGCTTTTATCTTATAAGTTCTTACTAATTTATTTAAAAGATTGGCATTAAAATTTTTCTCAGCCCCTTTTAATATATATATATATTATATTATATTATATTATATTATTATATAGTCGTGTGATGGGAAGATTAGATAAGACTCCTATCTTGTTATGTTATTTTTTTTAAAACCATCAAAATTAAAAATAATAAAAATATCTGAGACGGCTCCAACCTGAGTTGGCAAATCCAGGTAAAGATACCTGATTCATTACCCGCTGCTTTGACTCGTCTCCTTCGATTCGTTATGAGACAGGAAGAGCCCGTCTTGTAACGAATTCGTTGGACTAACAGAACAAATTCACCCGATTCGTCCCATTAGTCATCCCTATTCTCACGCACATACCTTGTGAGTAAATGTGCATAGTAAGGGAGAAACCTGTAAGGAAAAATCACAAAAGAGAAAGATATTTCATTCTAATTTAAAAGAATTACAAATAGAATCGGTGTGTTGTGTGGCTATAAATGTGCTAGGACTAAATTGTTTAATCTTGTGATCTTTGAGGATCATGCTGGTTGGCGAGGACTACGGTTCAACTCCGTAGTTCTCTCCCATATGTGCTGAGTTATTATAACACTCTGTTGACTAGGTGGACGAGAGAGATTTGTTGGATAAAGACGAATCTGGTGCGTCCATGACAAGTGTCGATCTCCCGCAAGGGTCATAATTTTGACCACAACAAATGGGAAGAAGACTCTGCCGCCGATGTCCTTGCCGCTAACTCTATCTCGATCTCCGAACCCTTCGCCTTCGGCTATGGCCAAGGAGCAAATTCTTTTGCCCGCTCCTTTGGTCGGAGCATCTTCAGCTATTTCTTCTTTTTGTGGGCTAAGTGTTGGTAGGGCTGCTGGCTGCGGTATTTGATGGTGGTGGTATCAATTTCATTTGATTTGGGGGATTAGGATTAGGATGTATTATGATATGTAATTGAGTTCTTTTTCTTTTTTCTTTTTTTTGGGGTGAGATTATGTTGTGTTTTTTAAAGTTTACTATCTGAATTTTAAAAGTAAGTAAATAGATGGGGACAAAGTGAATTTTATTGGGAGACAAAGATAGATGATCTCATTCTGGTGAAAACAATAATCTAAAAAGGAGGACTTTCTTATTTTTAAAGTATATATATATCAATTATGGGTGGGGCTAGGAATTGGGCCGAGTCCGGTCCACGTCGGACTCAGTATGGCTCAGTTAAAATCGTGTTTAGGCTTCTATAATTTATAGGTTTCGACTTTCAAGTTGGGGATGTTTTTTATTTTGTAACAACTATGCAATAATTTAGTGATTGAGTTTGAGTCCCATACTTTCTCTTAGTCTTTTCAAAAGAAACGTATTACTGTTATTATTAAATATTTTTTATAATTGTAACATTGTTGAATATAATTTTGTGCCCTCGAGGTGTCCTGGCTCCACCACTGGACTCGTGCCTCTCATTATGCGAATCAGGAATTAGAAGGGAAAGAAGGTTTGATTCTATTTCAAGATTTAAGAGAAGGAAGAAAACGGAAAACAGAGATGGGTATTGGGCAGTCGCGCGGGTACAGATGCCGACTCAAGCCCACACTCTCAATTTTATCTTCTCATTTTATTTAAGTCCGCAGCCCAACAGGCTCTTGATTATCCCCAAAAAAAAGAAAGAAGAAGAATAATAATAATGTTTGCACTGCTAGGCATCGACTTGGATCGCAGTGCCAAACCCAAATGCCCGAACCGTTGCGAGGCATTGGCTTTGTTTGGAAGGCATGAATCAAAATTTATATACAAAATGACTCACTATTAAATCTTCTCTTTTTTATCATTGATGCTGAGAAACCCAGCCCGCTTGTTGCTGATGCTTCTCTTCGATTCTAGTGAATGGGGATGATTGTTGAGTTTTATATGCCGTTCACTTAAATTAAATGAGTCCTATTTTTTTCAGATCTAAACACAAATAGTACTCATCGTGAATATATCTGTATATATAAACAGCCCAGGCCCTAAGCTTTATAACAGAAAAGCAAAAGGGAAAAAAAAAGTAAAATTAGCCCAAACCCACGCTCTCAATTTCATCCTCTCGTTTTATTTTTAAGCCTGTAAGCCACTACCAGGGTTTCACAACTCTTACAGCCCTACAAAATAAAAAGAAAAAAGAAAAAAAAAAGAAAAAAACGAACAACCACTGCTGCAGGGCGCAGCTTGTGGGGGCGCACTGCACAGAATTGTCTGCCCCAGCCGACCTTTTACGGTCTTTCGATGGTGATCGACTCCTTTCATTTTCGAACCTTTCATTTTCGAATAATAGTATTTTACCTGATAATTCTAATTATTCCTCATATATAGTTTAAACAGAAAGAAAGAAATATTCTAATTATTCCTCATATATAGTTTAAACACAAAGAAAGATAGAAAACAAACCATTAAAATAATGCCCTAAATAACAGATGTATGAAAATTATAATAATAGCAATGTCCATCATAAATCATTTTCTAAACATATCAGAAAATAAAATACTAACTTATCGTCATGAAAAGGAAAAATAATTTAATCGATTAACTGAAGATTAATTAGTTCTTGTTAGGATGCAGAAGTGATTTATGAAAATCATTTGTATCAAGTATTCAATCAAAAACAATTAATTAAGTAAAGTGTGGCCTCAAATAAAGAGCCGTCGTCCAAAGCTTTCATTCCAAACCGAATAAAAGGAAGAAAAAAAAAGAAAAAAGAAAAGACAAAAAACTGAGAGAAAGAGAAAGTTGAAAAGGAGCGGACCGCATTGCTTTTGGCGGCATGACCACCGATGCAAAATTTGTTGTATGTGTTTTGAGTTGGAGGGAAAACTTGAGTTTCCCTTTTATTTGCCTTTGAGTTTAGTCCCACATTGGATAGGAGATAGGAGGTTAGGTAGTATATATACCAACACCTCTCATACCTATTGTTATGAGTGTTGAGCCATGGGCAACATCCCCACACGCGCGCACACGCGCCGAACCGAACCGGGCCGGGTGCGGGTGGCGCGCGCCCACGACCTGCGGACACGAATGCAGTTCGATTCAGGGGCTTGTTGGACCTGCTACATTTTATTTTTTATTTTTTATTTAAAATTCTGTTGAGATTTTCGGGAATAGTTGGACCCGTTCAAGAGAATCGGATCTGCACGTTGGTAGATTGAGTAGATTAATACTCTCAATTAATAGGTTCACTTCTCTACATTTCCAACAGGACTAGGCCTGACATCTCTTATGCAGTAGGTAGATTGAGTAGATATACTAGTAACCCTAGTAGAGAACACTGGACTGCACTAGAGAGAGTTTTCATATATCTTAAAGGCACAATTGGCTATTGTCTGACTTACACTGGATATCCTGATGTTATGGAAGGTTATAGTGATGCCAACTGGGTCACAGATTCTAACAGTGTTAAGTCTACTACCGGATATGTATTCATGTTCGGTGGTGCTGCTGTGTCCTGAAAATCCTGCAAACAAACAGTGATTGCCAGGAGCACCATGGAGTCCGAGCTCATTGCTCTGGATACAACTTGCTCTGAAGCTGAATGGTTAAAGGATCTTTTATCTGAATTCTCTATCGTGCCTAAACCCATACTTCTAATCTCAGGTCATACTGATTCAAGATCCACCACTGAGATTCTAAAGCAAGATAATACCAATAAGAAGATGAACAGACATATTCAAATCAGACTTAAGTCTGTTCAGCGTCTATTGGGCAAAGTTGTGCTTCTGGACTTTGTAAAGTCCGAGAAGAATATTGCTGACCCATTGACTAAGGGTCTTTCTAGGAGTGTGGTCCTAGAATCATCGAGGGAGATGAGGTTAAGCCCATAGTAGAGTTCACCGACAGCGGGAACCCAACCTACTTGATTGGGAGTTGATTCCATGAAAGAGGTTTAATGTGGTAGGAACAAGCTGGACTGGTGATACTCGTGTGGAGCATCGACCCGGATATATTTATATCATGTATGTAGTATTGTAGCTACTACCCCTTCTCTATGATGACGATGCTCTTATAATACAGCTATGTAAGGATGAGTTTAACTCTTAATAAGTCCAACGCATGTAGTGTAGAGGGTATACTATCCAGCTGTAGTACCCTTGGAGGACTTACCTACGTGAGAGGAACCGTGATGGTCGCGGTTGGGGGGGCAGGGCTGACCCTAGAAACTCTCATGAGTCGGTTATTGTGAGCATGGCCTTTAACGCTCAACCCGCTCGCTCAATAGATGGAGACTTACTGTGTGTGTATTCTATCAATATCTGGTAAAAGAGGCTAGTTCCAGGCGTAGTCCACTATGTCTCTCAGATGGCGATGAATTCACTAAGGAAGGTTCCAGGCGTAGTCCTCCTGTCCCGAATTCACAGTATGATGTTGCCCGATTTCACTCGTGTTTTATGATCTGGTGATTTGATTGTCATTTATTATTGATTTGTTTTATCCTCTCTAAAACTCAAGTTTTGGGGGGGACTGTTATATGTATTTTGAGTTGGAGGAAAAACTTGAGTTTCCCTCTTATTTGCCTTTGAGTTTAGTCCCACATTGGATAGGAGATGGGAGGTTAGGTAGTATATATACCAACACCTCTCATGCTTATTGTTATGAGTGTTGGGCCATGGGCCACATCCCCACACGCGCGCACACGCGCCGAACCGAACCGGGCCGGGTGCGGGTGGCGCGCGCCCACGACCTGCGGACACGAATGCAGTTCGATTCAGGGGCTTGTTGGACCTGCTACATTTTGTTTTTTATTTTTTATTTAAAATTCTGTTGAGATTTTTCGGGAATAGTTGGACCCGTTCAAGAGAATCGGATCTGCACGTTGTAACCACTCGCGCATGATCGCAGATTCTCTCGGGCTGTTTCAAACAGGGAGATCTGCAGAGGGTTATAAATACCCTAGTTCTGCACGTATCTTTTATATGAAACAGAAATAATCCGCTCTCTTTCTCCCACATATTTATTACATTCTGCTGAAAGAAGCTGTGTTCCTGCAATCGGTTTATGCTGTTTTTCCGACGTCCTTTTTCTACTTACGGGCAACGAATCTCCATCTGAGCAGAGGCCTGACTCATCGTCCTGAGTTGGGTGCTGGTGTACTACCGGGAGAGTTTTTACCGCTAGAAGATGAGGCCACGTTCAAGGTCCGGACGAGAGACCGGCCAACTTTCTTCTAGGGCAGTGCGTCTGCACGACTACGTCACCCCAGGCAAGCCTTTTGCTTTCTTTTAATTCTTTATTTTAGTTGCATGCTTAGGACAAGTAATTTATTGAATTCAAGAAATTATATTTATTGCATGTTTTAATTCAGTTAAATATCCTACAATCTAGAAGAAAGTTGTTTGATAATTCTTGCAATTAAATTTAGAGAATTATTTCACGCAATATAGTTACTTGTCTGTTCATGCAATTGATAATTTTCATGCAATTAAAATAAAAACAGTCCCTGCAAGTAAATATAATTATTTAAAACAATTATTAAAAAAAATCTTAAAAGGAAAATTTACATTCTTACAGCTTTTATCTTATAAGTTCATATCATATAAGTACTTACTAATTTATTTAAAAGATTGGCATTAAAATTTTTCTCAGCCCCTTATATATATATATATTATATTATATTATATTATTATATAGTCGTGTGATGGGAAGATTAGATAAGACTCCTATCTTGTTATGTTATTTTTTTTAAAACCATCAAAATTAAAAATAATAAAAATATCTGAGACGGATCCACCTGAGTTGGCAAATCCAGGTAAAGATACCTGATTCATTACCCGCTGCTTTGACTCGTCTCCTTCGATTCGTTATGAGACAGGAAGAGCCCGTCTTGTAACGAATTCATTGGACTAACAAGACAAATTCACCCGATTCGTCCCATTAGTCATCCCTATTCTCACGCACATACCTTGTGAGTAAATGTGCATAGTAAGGGAGAAACCTGTAAGGAAAAATCATGAAAGAGAAAGATATTTCATTCTAATTTAAAAGAATTACAAATAGAATCGGTGTGTTGTGTGGCTATAAATGTGCTAGGACTAAATTGTTTAATCTTGTGATCTTTGAGGATCATGCTGGTTGGCGAGGACTACGGTTCAACTCGTTCTCTCCCACATGTGCTGAGTTATTGTAACACTCTGTTGACTAGGTGGACGAGAGAGATCTGTTGGATAAAGACGAATCTGGTGCGTCCATGACAAGTGTCGATCTCCCGCAAGGGTCATAATTTTGACCACTACAATTGGGAAGAAGACTCTGCCGCCGATGTCCTTGCCGCTAACTCTATCTCGATCTCCGAACCCTTCGCCTTAGGCTATGGCCAAGGAGCAAATTCCTGTGCCCGCTCCTTTGGTCGGAGCATCTTCAGCTATTTCTTCTTTTCGTGGGCTAAGTGTTGGTAGGGCTGCTGGCTGCGGGGTTTGATGGTGGTGGTATCAATTTCATTTGATTTGGGGGATTAGGATTAGGATATTATGATATGTAATTGAGTTCTTTTTCTTTTTTCTTTTTTTGGGGAGAGATTATGTTGTGTTTTTAAAGATTACTATCTGAATTTTAAAAGTAAGTAAATAGATGGGGACAAAGTGAATTTATTGGGAGACAAAGATAGATGATCTCATTCTGGTGAAAACAATAATCTAAAAAGGAGGACTTTCTTATTTTTAAAGTAATATATATCAATTATGGGTGGGGCTAGGAATTGGGCCGAGGCCGGTCCACGTCGGACTCAGTATGGCTCAGTTAAAATCGTGTTTAGGCTTCTATAATTTATAGGTTTCGATTTTCAAGTTGGGGATGTTTTTTTATTTTGTAACAACTATGCAATAAATTAGTGATTGAGTTTGTACTTTCTCTTAGTCTTTTCAAAAGAAACGTATTACTGTTATTATTAAATATTTTTTATAATTGTAATATTGTTGAATAAAATTTTGTGCCCTCGAGGTGTCCTGGCTCCACCACTGGACTCGTGCCTCTCATTATGCGAATCAAGAATTAGAAGGGAGAGAAGGTTTGATTCTATTTCAAGATTTAAGAGAAGGAAGAAAACGGAAAACAGAGATGGGTATTGGGCAGTCGCGCGGGTACAGATGCCGACTCAAGCCCACACTCTCAATTTTATCTTCTCATTTTATTTAAGTCCGCAGCCCAACAGGCTCTTGATTATCCCCAAAAAAAAGGAAGAAGTAGAAGAATAATAATGTTTGCACTGCTAGGCATCGACTCGGATTGCAGTGCCAAACCCAAAATGCCCGAACCGTTGCGAGGCATTGGCTTTTGTTTGGAAGGCATGAATCAAAATTTATATACAAAATGACTCACTATTAAATCTTCTCTTTTTTATCATTGATGCTGAGAAACCCAGCCCGCTTGTTGCTGATGCTTCTCTTCGATTCTAGTGAATGGGGATGATTGTTGAGTTTTATATGCCATTCACTTAAATTGAATGAGTCCTATTTTTTCAGATCTAAACACAAATAGTACTCATCGTGAATATATCTGTATATATAAACAGCCCAGGCCCCAAGCTTTATAACAGAAAAGAAAAAGGGGAAAAAAAAGTAAAATTAGCCCAAACCCACGCTCTCAATTTCGTCCTCTCGTTTTATTTAAGCCTGCAGGCCACTACCAGGGTTTCAAAACTCTTACAGCCCTACAAAATAAAAAGAAAAAAAAGAAAAAAAGAAAAAAAAAAGAAAAAAAAAACGAACAACCGCTGCTGCAAGGCGCAGCTTGTGGGCGCGCACTGCACAGAATTGTCTGCCCCCAGCCGACTTTTTACGGTCTTTCGATGGTGATCGACTCCTTTCATTTTCGAACCTTTCATTTTCGAATAATAGTATTTTACCTGATAATTCTAATTATTCCTCATATATAGTTTAAACACAAAGAAAGATAGAAAACAAACCATTAAAATAATGCCCTAAATAACAGATGTATGAAAATTATAATAATAGAAATGTCCATCATAAATCATTTTCTAAACATATCAAAAATAAAATTCTAACTTATCGTCATGAAAAGGAAAAATAATTTAATCGATTAAATGAAGATTAATTAGTTCTTGTTAGGATGCAGAAGTGATTTATGAAAATCATTTGTATCAAGTATTCAATCAAAAACAATTAATTAAGTAAAGTGTGGCCTCAAATAAAGAGCCGTCGTCCAAAGCTTCCATTCCAAACCGAATAAAAGGAAGAAAAAAAAAGAAAAAAGAAAAGACAAAAAACTGAGAGAAAGAGAAAGTTGAAAAGGAGCGAACCGCATTGCTTTTGGCGGCATGACCACCGACGCAAAATTTGTTGAATGTGTTTTGAGTTGGAGGGAAAACTTGAGTTTCCCTCTTATTTGTCATTGAGTTTAGTCCCACATTGGATAGGAGATGGGAGGTTAGGTAATATATATACCAACACCTCTCATGCCTATTGTTATGAGTGTTGGGCCATGGGCCACATCCCCACACGCGCGCACACTCGCCGAACCGAACCGGGCCGGGTGCGGGTGGCGCGTGCCCACGACCTGCGGACACGAATGCAGTTCGATTTAGGGGCTTGTTGGACCTGCTACATTTTGTTTTTTATTTTTTATTTAAAATTCTGTTGAGATTTTTCGGAAATAGTTGGACCCGTTCAAGAGAATCGGATCTGCACGTTGGTAGATTGAGTAGATTAATACTCTCAATTAATATGTTCACTTCTCTACATTTCCAACAGGACTAGGCCTGACATCTCTTATGCAGTAGGTAGATTGAGTAGATATACTAGTAACCCTAATAGAGAACATTGAACTGCACTAGAGAGAGTTTTCAGATATCTTAAAGGCACAATTGGCTATTGTCTGACTTACACTGGATATCCTGATGCTATGGAAGGTTATAGTGATGCCAACTGGGTCACTGATTCTAACAGTGTTAAGTCTACTACCGGATATGTATTCATATTCGGTGGTGCTGCTGTGTCCTGGAAATCCTGCAAACAAACAGTGATTGCCAGGAGCACCATGGAGTCCGAGCTCATTGCTCTGGATACAACTTGCTCTGAAGCTGAATGGTTAAAGGATTTTTTATCTGAATTCTCTATCGTGCCTAAACCCATACTTCTAATCTCAGTTCATACTGATTCAAGATCCACCATTGAGATTCTAAAGCAAGATAATACCAATAATAAGATGAACAGACATATTCAAATCAGACTTAAGTCTGTTCAGCGTCTATTGGGCAAAGTTGTGCTTCTGGACTTTGTAAAGTCCGAGAAGAATATTGCTGACCCATTGACTAAGGGTCTTTCTAGGAGTGTGTTCCTAGAATCATCGAGGGAGATGGGGTTAAGCCCATAGTAGAGTTCACCGATAGCGGGAACCCAACCTACTTGATTGGGAGTTGATTCCATGAAAGAGGTTTAATGTGGTAGGAACAAGCTGGACTGGTGATACTCGTGTGGAGCATCGACCCGGATATATTTATATCATGTATGTAGTATTGTAGCTACTACCCCTTCTCTATGATGACGATGCTCTTATAATACAGCTAGGTAAAGATGAGTTTAACTCTTAATAAGTCCAACGCATGTAGTGTAGAGGGTATACTATCCAGCTGTAGTACCCTTGGAGGACTTACCTACGTGAGAGGAACCGTGATGGCCGCGGTTGGGGGGGCAGGGCTGACCCTAGAAACTCTCATGAGTCGGTTATTGTGAGCATGGCCTTTAACGCTCAACCCGCTCGCTCAATAGATGGAGACTTAATGTGTGTGTATTCTATCAATATCTGGTAAAAGAGACTAGTTCTAGGCGTAGTCCACTATGTCTCTCAGATGGCGATGAATTCACTAAGGAAGGTTCCAGGCGTAGTCCACCTGTCCCGAATTCACAGTATGATGTTGCCCGATTTCACTCGTGTTTTATGATCTGGTGATTTGATTGCCATTTATTATTGATTTGTTTTATCCTCTCTGAAACTCAAGTTTTGGGGGGGACTGTTGTATGTGTTTTGAGTTGGAGGAAAAACTTGAGTTTCCCACTTATTTGCCTTTGAATTTAGTCCCACATTGGATAGGAGATGGGAGGTTAGGTAGTATATATATCAACACCTCTCATGCCTATTGTTATGAGTGTTGGGCCATGGGCTACATCCCCACACGTGCGCACACGCGCCGAACCGAACCGGGCCGGGTGCGGGTGGCGCGCGCCCACGATCTGCGGACACGAATGCAGTTCGATTCAGTGGCTTGTTGGACCTGCTACATTTTGTTTTTTATTTTTATTTAAAATTCTATTGAGATTTTTCGGGAATAGTTGGACCCGTTCAAGAGAATCGGATCTGCACGTTGTAACCACTCGCGCATGATCGCGATTCTCTCGGGCTGTTTCAAACAGAAAGATCTGCAGAGGGTTATAAATATCCTAGTTCTGCACGTATCTTTTACATGAAACAGAAATAATCCGCTCTCTTTCTCCCACATATTTCTTACATTCTGCTGAAAGAAGCTGTGTTACTGCAATCGGTTTATGCTGTTTTCTTGACGTCCTTTTTCTACTTACGGGCAACGACCCAAGGTTACAATCACCCATGTTTAGTGTGTTTTGATGATTACAAAACATATTAGTTATTTGTACTAATATTGTTTATTGGTTAAGTGTGTTTGAGGGATCTAACTCATCTAGAATGTTTATTCCCTATAAGCAAATGTTTTTGACTCAAGTCAACTCAAATTGGGCTCAAGAATCAAGTGTTGAAGATCTCATGGTGAAAAGCCCTCTTGAAGCACTTGTAGTACTTAGAACCAATGTAAGAATTAGATTGTTAAAGTTTGAGTTTTGGAAATTGGCTCTAGGATACACACACACATTTTCAACAATACAAGTTTTCAAGTTTTTGTTTCTAAGTTTTTCTCATGACTTGACAATTATACATGACTCCAAGTTTTACAAAGACTTATATCATGTTTAGGTCATATATGTATACTCTTTCCAGCATATTACTTAACTTTCCTTTCTTTAAAACATTTTTTTACAAAATTTTCCAACCTCAAAATCCTGCTGTTTTTCCTGTTTCAGGCTGACCGGCACAGTCGACCGTCGCCAGTGCCAGGACGTGCACGTTTGTGCACGTCTGTCGGCCGACCGCCCGGGTCGACCGACTGTAAGCAGTTGCTCTCGGGTTTTCTGGGTCGACCGCCCCGGTCGACCGCCCGAAGAAAACTATGTTTTCTCTTAGAGGACGGTCGACCGGACCGGTCGACCCGAGCCAACGGCTCTTTGCCAGCTGAGCTGGCGGCCGACCGGCCCGGTAGACCGCCAAGCCTGCAAAAGCCCAACGGCTCTTTCCTCTTTTGTGCAATTCTAAAATCTGTCTTTTTAATCTGTTTTGGCAGACTTTTTCAGGGTTTTACAGATCTTTTTCAGGTCAAATAAGATTAAAATAAATTGTTTTTAACCTATTTTTCTCCCTATAAATAGAGGAGAAGAGTCTCTTGCAAAACACCAAGAAAAATCCTCAAGTTTTCATAGTTTTCAAAGAGAAGAAAAGTGTTTAAGCTCTTCATTTCTAACTCTTTCTTGAGCTAGTTTTTCAGTTGTGTTCTCCAGCAAAAATCATCTCTACAACTGAGTTTTCTCACTACACTTCTTAGAGCCAAAATTCCCTTACTCATTCTATAAGGAAGTTGTTAAAAGAGTGAGAGTTTGTAAAAGAGTTTAGTGATCTTATTGTGATCACTTTGGCTACTTGTTCCTTCTTCTTGTTCTTGTGGAGACACCTCTTCGGTAGAGGTTATTGTAATTGGTGGAGCTCGGTGCTCGGGTCTTCGGTAGACCGTTGTAAGCGTCCTCGGTGGATAGTGGAAACCCTTCACGGAGGTGAAGGCGGGGAGTAGAGCGGTGGCTCGAACCTCGAAACAAATACTTGTGTTTGCGATTGTCTTTTGCTCTTCCTCTCTATTTCGCTTTACTTTCAATTGCTCTCTATTGCTTATTGTTTCAAGTATTTTTGCTTCCTCTACTTGTGATATCTTGTGTGCTCTTCATCATTGCCTATTATTCATTCATTGATATTTTGTCGATCAATTCTCATACAACAAGGTTGCATTGCGCACCTCAACCCATTCAAGGGGAATTGGGAGGAAGGAGTTCAGAACCTCTCACGGGGTATTCGGCTCTTAGTCTTGTTTTGAGAGATCGTTGCATCATTCATCCATCTCATTTTAAAAAGATTGTTAGATTAGCAATTACACCTATTCACCCCCCCTCTAGGTGTTTTTCAATTGGTATCAGAGCTTGGTTACTAGGCTCTTGGCTTAACAACCCTAGAGAGATCCTAATATTGCTAATCATTTCATTCATTCTCACTTAGTAAAGATGGTCGATTGTATTAAGACACCCCCTAAGTTTGATGGACTTAACTTTCCCATATGGAAGGTTAAGATGACCGTTTTCTTGCAATCTCTAGGTAGTCGAGTTGCAAAGGCCGTGACCAAACCCTTTAGTGCACCCCCGGTGATGAATCCACTTGGTCCGAAATAGAGACCAAAGAATTTGATGCCAATGCTAGGGCTCACTATGCACTTCTTCAAGCCCTTAATGATGATGATATAGCTAGAGTTATTCATTGCAAGTCCGCATATGAAATTTGGACACATTTGCTAGTTACACGTGAGGGGACTTCACAAGTGAAGAGGGCTAAAATAGACCTTCTTCGGTCCCAATATGAGAATTTTTGCATGCAAGAAAATAAAACATAGATGATATGGTTACAAGATTTACAAAGATCACTAATGGACTTTCTTCTCTAGGTGATGCTATCGACAACGATCAAAGAGTTAGAAAGATCATCTGGGCTCTTCCTCCTTCATGGGAAGTAAAAGCAACCACCTTGAAGGAACTCAATGATAAGGAGGAGATGGAGCTAATTAGTCTCATTGGGAACCTCAAAACCCATGAGATAGAGAGGAAAGTAAGGGAGGACATGGCTCCTTCCAAGAAGAAGACTATAGCCTTCAAAAGTCAATCCACACACTCCGACGAAGACGATGAAGAAGAAGAAGATGACGAAGAGCTCTCACTTCTTGTGAAGAACGTCCGGAGGATGTACAACAAGGCTAAATTTCAAGGAAGAAGGAGATGGCAAGGAGGTAAAGAAGAAAGGAAGATTATTTGCTTCAATTGTCAAAGGCCGGGACACATAGTGGCGGAGTGTCCGGATAAAGTAAAGCCTTCCACCTCCAAGAAGCCCTACAAGAAGAAGGCAATGAAAGCTACATGGGATTCCGAGAGCGAATCCGAGGAGGAAATCGACAATGCCAACATGTGCTTCATGGCCAATGAAAGCACAAGCAAGGTAACCCCTTCCATTTCTCCAAATGATGAACTTTCCATGGATGAGTTAGGAGAAGCTTTTGTGGAATTATCACATAACTATGATTTTCTTAAGAAAAAGTATTTAAAATGAAAAAGGAAAATGAATCTCTCAATCATCAAGTTTTACTCTTTCTAAAGAAAAAGATGAATTACTTTCCACTCTTGTTTCCACCCAAAAAGATTTTGACAAATATAAGATTTCTTGTAAAGGCAAGTCCCCACTAATTGACTCAAATGAGATTACCATGCTTAAAGAAAGAATAGACTCATTAGGAATTGTTTTGAAAATTGTGAGTTTGATAAGAAGAAAATGGAGGCTATGTTTCCTAAGAAACAAGCCCCTAAGAAAAATGTTTACCATGTTCATGCTCATGTTCATACCACACAACCTTTACATCGTGGCAAACCCCCAAGACATGCTCACACTCCACACACACATCATGCATTTATGTATGGAAGAGTGTTCTCATGTTCACATTGTGGGCGGAAAGGGCACTTAGCTAATTTTTGCTATGATAGATTAAGTGCATCTTGTCATAATGTTTGGGTTCGAAACACTAACTTTCAAGGACCCAAGAAAATTTGGGTACCAAAGTCAACTATTTTGCTAAATGATGTAGGTACCATCCAAGACCCAAAGACGTAGAGGATTGTGGTATCTTGATAGTGGTTGCTCAAGGCACATGACTTGGGACATCAACAACTTTGCAACCCTATCAAGATACCATGAAGGTGGCACCGTCACCTTCGGAGATGATGCCAAGGGTAAAATCATCGGTATTGGTAATGTAAAACTCGGCACATCCCCTTTAATTGAGAATGTTGTTTTAGTTGATGGCCTCAAGCATAACCTCTTGAGTGTTAGTCAACTTTGTGATAAAGGTTTTGATGTAGTTTTTGATAATGTAGCTTGTAAAGTAATTGATAGAATTTCTAATACTTGTGTGTTTTTCGGTTTTCGTGAAAGTAATGTTTATATGATAGATATGTCAAATATGTCTTGTAATATTACTTGTTTAAAAGCCCTCGATGATGACTCTTGGTTGTGGCATAGAAGATTAGGTCATATTTCTTTTGACCATATATCTAGGTTAAACACAAAGGAAATGGTGAAAGGTATTCCTTGTTTGAGTTTTGAAAAGGACTGAGTTTGTGACACATGTCAATTTGGGAAACAAACTAAGTCTTCTTTCAAGTCAATTAAGGATATCATGACATCACGTCCTTTAGAGCTAATTCATATGGATCTATTTGGCCCTACACAAACCAAAAGTCTAAGTGGGAATAGATTTGCATTTGTTTTGGTTGATGACTTTTCACGGTTTACTTGGGTTTTCTTTCTTGAACACAAAAATCAAGCATTTTCATATTTCCAATCTTTTAAGAAAAGAGTTGAAAAGGAAAAAGAGTCTTCAATTTTAAGAATAAGAAGTGATAGAGGAGGTGTGTTCATTAACCTACCCTTTACCACTTTTTGTGAAGAACATGAAATTAAGCATGAACTTTCTTGTCCTAGAACTCCACAACAAAATGGAGTAGTTGAACGGAAAAATAGAACTTTACAAGAGATGGCTAGGACAATGCTAAGTGAATATGGTCTACCACATTATTTGTGGGCTGAGGCCGTAAATACATCATGCTATATATCAAATCGTGTTTTCTTGTGTAAAAATACTTCAAAGACTTCTTTTGAAATGTACTTTTCTAGAAAACCAAATGTTTCATATTTCAAGGTTTTTGGATGCAAATGTTTTGTTTTAAATACAAAAGATAATTTAGGAAAATTTGATGCTAAAGCTTATGAGGCAATTTTTGTGGGTTATTCTAATACTAGTAAAACTTATAGAATCTTCAATAAATCATCTTTGACTATTGAGGAATCTATACATGTTAAGTTTGAAGAATCTAACTTGTTTGTTAAGAATGTTGTAGAAATAGATGCTTTGGATGAAGGCTTGGAGAAAGTGACCTTGGAGGATACACCTACTATGGGAGACAAGCCAAAGGATGATGAAGGAAGTGAAGCTAAAGTAGAAGAGGCTCAAGGACATGAAATTCAATCAATTGAAGTGGAGCCTACTCAACAACTCCCAAGGATTGGAGATACAATCCTCATCATCCCAAGGACCTCGTCATAGGTGAAGTATCAAAAGGGGTAACCACTCGCTCTAAACTTCATGATTTTTGTGGTCATTATGCATTTATTTCTCATATTGAACCCAAGAACGTCCTCGAAGCCGAGGCCGATTCATATTGGTTGCTAGCCATGTAAGAGGAACTCAATCAATTTGAGCGCAACCAAGTTTGGCACCTTGTTCCTAGGCCCCACGATAGACCAACAATTGGTACTAAGTGGATCTTTAAGAATAAGTTGGATGAATCGGGAAACGTTATTAGGAATAAAGCTAGGTTAGTTGCCCAAGGTTACACTCAAATCGAAGGAATCGATTTTGAAGAAACCTTTGCACCCGTAGCACGGCTTGAAGCCATACGGATGACACTAGCATTTGCCTCATATAAAGATTTTAAACTATTTCAAATGGATGTCAAAGGTGCTTTTCTAAATGGTTTTATTGAAGAGGAGGTGTATGTTGAACAACCCCCCAGGTTTGTTGATCCTACACATCCGGATTTTGTGTTTAAATTAGATAAAGCTCTTTATGATTTAAAACAAGCCCCTAGGGCTTGGTATAAAAGACTTTCTTCATTTTTGATTTCAAATGGTTTTAAGAAAGGTAAAATTGACACCACTTTGTTTACAAAACATGTAGAAAATGACATTCTTATTGTGCAAATTTATGTAGATGATATTATTTTTGGTTCTACTAATGATTTCTTTGCCAAGCTTTTGAATCATGCATGAAGGATGAATTTGAAATGTCTATGATGGGGGAACTCAACTATTTCCTTGGACTCCAAATCAAGCAAAGGAAGGATGGGATCTTCATCAATCAAGCCAAGTACACAAAGGAACTCATCAAGAGATTCGGACTTGAAGGTGCTAAAGTGAGCAAAACTCCCATGGCAACAACCACAAAGCTTGATAAGGATGAACAAGGTAAAAGTGTAGACATTAAACTTTATCGTAGCATGATTGGTAGTTTATTGTATTTGATGGCTAGTAGGTCGGACATCATGTTTTCCGTTTGTCTTTATGCTCGTTTTCAATCATGTCCTAAGGAGTCTCATTTAGTAGCGGTAAAACGCATTATTAAATACCTTAAGGGCACTATTGAAATGGGTTTGTGGTATCCGAAAACCGGACTATTATATATGAAGAGTTTTTCGGATGCCGACTATGCGGGTTGTAGGGTAGATAGGAAGAGCACAAGTGGAACATGTCAATTCCTAGGTAATTGTCTTGTATCTTGGTCTTCCAAAAAGCAAAATTCGGTAGCCCTATCAACCGCCGAGGCGGAGTATGTTGCAGCCGGAGCTTGTTGTGCACAAGTTCTTTGGATGAAACATACTCTCCTCGACTATGATTTACACTTTGATCATGTTAAAATATTTTGTGATAATACTAGTACAATTCACATGACAAAGAATGCAAATCAACATAGTAAAACCAAACACATTGACATTAGGTATCACTTTCTTAGAGATCATTATGAGAAAGGTGGTATTGATATTGATTATGTTTCTACCGATTTTCAACTTGCCGATATTTTTACTAAACCATTAGATTATGCTAGATTTTCCTTTATTTGTGGTGAGTTGAATGTTTGCATTATGGATTCTTAAAGAAAAATCTCTTTTGTTTTTTGTTTTGTTTAACCCTTTTTGATGTATGACAAAAAGGGGGAGAAAAGTATAAGTTTGTTTGTTGTTTTGTTTGTTTATGGTGTATTACTATGTGTTTCCAATGCCTTATGTATTTAGCCTTTCATAGCATTATTGATACATAGCATTATTTGAGGGGGAGCTTTCCAAGCTCTTCTTTCATTTTTGTTTAAATAACCTATATATTTTGTCATCATCAAAAAGGGGGAGATTGTTGGCCCAAGGTTACAATCACTCATGTTTAGTGTGTTTTGATGATTACAAAACATATTAGTTATTTGTACTAATATTGTTTATTGGTTAAGTGTGTTTCAGGGATCTAACTCATCTAGAAGGTTTATTCCCTATAAGCAAATGTTTTGGACTCAAGTAACCTCAAATTGGGCTCAAGAATCAAGTGTTGAAGACCTCATGGTGAAAAGCCCTCTTGAAGCACTTGTAGTACTTAGAACCAATGTAAGAATTAGATTGTTAAAGTTTGAGTTTTGGAAATTGGCTCTAGGATACACACACACATTTTCAACAATACAAGTTTTCAAGTTTTTGTTTCTAAGTTTTTCTCATGACTTGACAATTATACATGACTCCAAGTTTTAAAAAGACTTATATCATGTTTAGATCATGTATGTATACTCTTTCCAGCGTATTACTTAACTTTCCTTTCTTTAAAACATTTTTTTTACAAAATTTTCCAACCTCAAAATCCTGTTGTTTTTCCTGTTTCAGGCTGACCGGCCGACCGGCACGGTCGATCGGCGCCAGTGCCAGGACGTGCATGTTTGTGCACGTCTGTCGGCCGACCGCCCGGGTCGACCGACTGTAAGCAGTTGCTCTCGGGTTTTCTGGGTCGACCGCCCCGGTCGACCGCCCGAAGAAAACTATGTTTTCTCTTAGAGGACGGTCGACCGGACCGGTCGACCCGAGCCAACGGCTCTTTGCCAGCTGAGCTGGCGGCCGACCGGCCCGGTCGACCGCCAAGCCTGCAAAAACCCAACGGCTCTTTCCTCTTTTGTGCAATTCTGAAATTTGTCTTTTTATTTGTTTTGGCAGACTTTTTTAGGGTTTTACAGATCTTTTTCAGGTCAAATAAGATTAAATAAATTGTTTTTAACCTATTTTTCTCCCTATAAATAGAGGAGAAGAGTCTCTTGCAAAACACCAAGAAAAATCCTCAAGTTTTTATAGTTTTCAAAAGAGAAGAAAAGTGTTTAAGCTCTTCATTTCCAACTCTTTCTTGAGCTAGTTTTTCAGTTGTATTCTCCAGCAAAAATCATCTCTACAACTGAGTTTTCTCACTACACTTCTTAGAGCCAAAATTCCCTTACTCATTCTATAAGGAAGTTGTTAAAAGAGTGAGAGTTTGTAAAAGAGTTTAGTGATCTTGTTGTGATCACTTTGGCTACTTGTTCCTTCTTCTTGTTCTTGTGGAGACACCTCTTCGGTAGAGGTTATTGTAATTGGTGGAGCTCGGTGCTCGGGTCTTCGGTAGACCGTTGTAAGCGTCCTCGGTGGATAGTGGAAACCCTTCACGGAGGTGAAGGCGGGGAGTAGAGCGGTGGCTCGAACCTCGAAACAAATACTTGTGTTTGCGATTGTCTTTTGCTCTTGCTCTCTATTTTGTTTTACTTTCAATTGCTCTCTATTGCTTATTGTTTCAAGTATTTTTGCTTCCTCTACTTGTGATATCTTGTGTGCTCTTCATCATTGCCTATTATTCATTCATTGATATTTTGTCGATCAATTCTCATACAACAAGGTTGCATTGCGCACCTCTAACCCATTCAAGGGGAATTGGGAGGAAGGAGTTCAGAACCTCTCACGGGGTATTCGGCTCTTAGTCTTGTTTTGAGAGATCGTTGCATCATTCATCCATCTCATTTTAAAAAGATTGTTAGATTAGCAATTACACCTATTCACCCGCCCTCTAGGTGTTTTTTAGAATATCCATCTGAGCAGAGGCCTGACTCATCGTCCTGAGTTGGGTGCTGGTGTACTACCGGGAGAGTTTTTATCGCTAGAAGATGAGGCCACGTTCAAGGTCCGGACGAGAGACCGGCCAACTTTCTTCTAAGGCAGTGCGTCTGCACGACTACGTCACCCCAGGTCAGCCTTTTGCTTTCTTTTAATTCTTTATTTTAGTTGCGTGCTTAGGACAAGTAATTTATTGAATTCAAGAAATTATATTTATTGCATGTTTTAATTCAGTTAAATATCCTACAATCTAGAAGAAAGTTGTTTGATAATTCTTACAATTAAATTTAGAGAATTATTTCATGCAATATAGTTACTTGTCTGTTTCATGCAATTGATAATTTTCATGCAATTAAAATAAAAACAGTCCCTGCAAGTAAAGATAATTATTTAAAACAATTATTAAAAAAATCTTAAAAGGAAAATTTGCATTCTTACAGCTTTTATCTTATAAGTTCATATCTTATAAGTTCTTACTAATTTATTTAAAAGATTGGCATTAAAATTTTTCTCAGCCCCTTTTATATATATATATATTTATATATTATATTATTATATAGTCGTGTGATGGGAAGATTAGATAAGACTCCTATCTTGTTATGTTATTTTTTTAAAACCATCAAAATTAAAAATAATAAAAATATCTGAGACGGATCCAACCTGAGTTGGCAAATCCAGGTAAAGATACCTGATTCATTACCCGCTGCTTTGACTCGTCTCCTTCGATTCGTTATGAGACAGGAAGAGCCCGTCTTGTAACGAATTCGTTGGACTAACAGGACAAATTCACCCGATTCGTCCCATTAGTCATCCCTATTCTCACGCACATACCTTGTGAGTAAATGTGCATAGTAAGGGAGAAACCTGTAAGGAAAAATCACGAAAGAGAAAGATAGTTCATTCTAATTTAAAAGAATTACAAATAGAATCGGTGTGTTGTGTGGCTATAAATGTGCTAGGACTAAATTGTTTAATCTTGTGATCTTTGAGGATCATGCTGGTTGGCGAGGACTACGATTCAACTCCGTAGTTCTCTCCCACATGTGCTTAGTTGTAGTAACACTCTGTTGACTAGGTGGACGAGAGAGATCTGTTGGATAAAGACGAATCTGGTGCGTCCATGACAAGTGTCGATCTCCCGCAAGGGTCATAATTTTGACCACTACAATTGGGAAGAAGACTCTGCCACCGATGTTCTTGCCGCTAACTCTATCTCGATCTCCGAACCCTTCGCCTTCGGCTATGGCCAAGGAGCAAATTCCTTTGCCCGCTCCTTTGGTCGGAGCATCTTCAGCTATTTCTTCTTTTTGTGGGCTAAGTGTTGGTAGGGCTGTTGGCTGCGGTGTTTGATGGTGGTGGTATCAATTTCATTTGATTTAGGGGATTAGGATTAGGATGTATTGTGATATGTAATTGAGTTCTTTTTCTTTTTTCTTTTTTTTGGGGAGAGATTATGTTGTGTTTTTAAAGTTTACTATCTGAATTTTAAAAGTAAGTAAATAGATGGGGACAAAGTGAATTTTATTGGGAGACAAAGATAGATGATCTCATTCTGGTGAAAACAATAATCTAAAAAGGAGGACTTTTTTATTTTTAAAGTAATATATATCAATTATGGGTGGGGCTAGGAATTGGGCCGAGGCCGGTCCACGTCGGACTCAGTATGGCTCAGTTAAAATCGTATTTAGGCTTCTATAATTTATAGGTTTCGACTTTCAAGTTGGGGATGTTTTTTTATTTTGTAACAACTATGCAATAAATTAGTGATTGAGTTTGAGTCCCATACTTTCTCTTAGTCTTTTCAAAAGAAACATATTACTGTTATTATTAAATATTTTTTATAATTGTAACATTGTTGAATATAATTTTGTGCCCTCGAGGTGTCTTGGCTCCACCACTGGACTCGTGCCTCTCATTATGCGAATCAAGAATTAGAAGGGAGAGAAGGTTTGATTCTATTTCAAGATTTAAGAGAAGGAAGAAAACGGAAAACAGAGATGGGTATTGGGCAGTCGCGCGGGTACAGATGCCGACTCAAGCCCACACTCTCAATTTTATCTTCTCATTTTATTTAAGTCCGCAGCCCAACAGGCTCTTGATTATCCCCAAAAAAAAAGAAAGAAGAAGAAGAAGAATAATGTTTGCACTGCTAGGCATCGACTCGGATCGCAGTGCCAAACCCAAAATGCCCGAAACGTTGCGAGGCATTGGCTTTGTTTGGAAGGCATGAATCAAAATTTATATACAAAATGACTCACTATTAAATCTTCTCTTTTTTATCATTGATGCTGAGAAACCCAGCCCGCTTGTTGCTGATGCTTCTCTTCGATTCAAGTTAATGGGGATGATTGTTGAGTTTTATATGATGTTCACTTAAATTGAATGAGTCCTATTTTTTTTAGATCTAAACATAAATAGTACTCATCGTGAATATATCTGTATATATAAATAGCCCAGGCCCCAAGCTTTATAACAGAAAAGCAAAAGGGGAAAAAAAAAAGTAAAATTAGCCCAAACCCACGCTCTCAATTTCGTCCTCTCGTTTTATTTAAGCCTGCAGGCCACTACCAGGGTTTCACAACTCTTACAGCCCTACAAAATAAAAAGAAAAAAAAAAAAAAAAGAAAAAAACGAACAACTGCTGCTGCAGGGCGCAGCTTGTGGGGGCGCACTGCACAGAATTGTCTGCCCCCAGCCGACCTTTTACGGTCTTTCGATGGTGATCGACTCCTTTCATTTTCGAACCTTTCATTTTCGAATAATAGTATTTTACCTGATAATTCTAATTATTCCTCATATATAGTTTAAACAGAAAGAAAGAAATATTCTAATTATTCCTCATATATAGTTTAAACACAAAGAAAGATAGAAAACAAACCATTAAAATAATGCCCTAAATAACAGATGTATGAAAATTATAATAATAGCAATGTCCATCATAAATCATTTTCTAAACATATCAGAAAATAAAATTCTAACTTATTGTCATGACGAGGAAAAATAATTTAATCGATTAAATGAAGATTAATTAGTTCTTGTTAGGATGCAGAAGTGATTTATGAAAATCATTTGTATCAAGTATTCAATCAAAAACAATTAATTAAGTAAAGTGTGGCCTCAAATAAAGAGCCGTCGTCCAAAGCTTCCTTTCCAAACCAAATAAAAGGAAGAAAAAAAAAGAAAAAAAGAAAAGACAAAAAACCTTAGAGAAAGAGAAAGTTGAAAAGGAGCGGACCGCATTGCTTTTGGCGGCATGACCACCGATGCAAAATTTGTTGTATGTGTTTTGAGTGGGAGGGAAAACTTGAGTTTCCCTCTTATTTGCCATTTAGTTTAATCCCACATTGGATAGGAGATGGGAGGTTAGGTAGTATATATACCAACACCTGTCATGCCTATTGTTATGAGTGTTGGGCCATGGGCCACATCCCCACACGCGCGCACACGCGCCGAACCGAACCGGGCCGGGTGCGAGTGGCGCGCGCCCATGACCTGCGACACGAATGCAGTTCGATTCAGGGGCTTGTTGGACCTGCTACATTTTGTTTTTAATTTTTTATTTCAAATTCTGTTGAGATTTTTCGGGAATAGTTGGACCCGTTCAAGAGAATCGGATCTGCACGTTGGTAGATTGATTAGATATACTAGTTACCCTTGTAGAGAACACTGGACTGCACTAGAGAGAGTTTTCAGATATCTTAAAGGCACAATTGGCTATTGTCTGACTTACACTGGATATCCTGATGTTATGGAAGGTTATAGTGATGCCAACTGGGTCACTGATTCTAACAGTGTTAAGTCTACTACCGGATATGTATTCATGTTCGGTGGTGCTGCTGTGTCCTGGAAATCCTGCAAACAAACAGTGATTGCCAGGAGCACCATGGAGTCCGAGCTCATTGCTCTGGATACAACTTGCTCTGAAGCTGAAAGGTTAAAGGATCTTTTATCTGAATTCTCTATCATGCCTAAACCCATACTTCCAATCTCAGTTCATACTGATTCAAGATCCACCATTGAGATTCTAAAGCAAGATAATACCAATAAGAAGATGAACAGACATATTCAAATTAGACTTAAGTCTGTTCAGAGTCTATTGGGCAAAGTTGTGCTTCTGGACTTTATAAAGTCCGAGAAGAATATTGCTGACTCATTGACTAAGAGTCTTTCTAGGAGTGTGGTCCTAGAATCATCGAGGGGGATGGGGTTAAGCCCATAGTAGAGTTCACCGACAGCGGGAACCCAACCTACTTGATTGGGAGTTGATTCCATGAAAGAGGTTTAATGTGGTAGGAACAAGCTGGACTGGTGATACACGTGTGGAGCATCGACCCGGATATATTTATATCATGTATGTAGTATTGTAGCTACTTCCCCTTCTCTATGATGACGATGCTCTTATAATACTGCTAGGTAAGGATGAGTTTAACTCTTAATAAGTCCAACGCATGTAGTGTGGAGGGTATACTATCCAGCCGTAGTACCCTTGGAGGACTTACCTACGTGAGAGGAACCGTGATGGCCGCGGTTGGGGGGGCAGGGCTGACCCTAGAAACTCTCATGAGTCGGTTATTGTGAGCATGGCCTTTAACGCTCAACCCGCTCGCTCAATAGATGGAGACTTACTATGTGTGTATTCTATCAATATCTGGTAAAAGAGGCTAGTTCCCGGCGTAGTCCACTATGTCTCTCAGATGGCAATGAATTCACTAAGGAAGGTTCCAGGCGTAGTCCACCTGTCCCGAATTCACAGTATGATGTTGCCCAATTTCACTCGTGTTTTATGATCTGGTGATTTGATTGTCATTTATTATTGATTTGTTTTATCCTCTCTGAAACTCAAGTTTTTGGGGGACTGTTGTATGTGTTTTGAGTTGGAGGGAAACTTGAGTTTCCCTCTTATTTGCCTTTGAGTTTAGTCCCACATTGGATAGGAGATGGGAGGTTAGGTAGTATATATACCAACACCTCTCATGCCTATTGTTATGAGTGTTGGGCCATGGGCCACATCCCCACACGCGCGCACACGCGCCGAAACGAACCGGGCCGGGTCGGGTGCGGGTGGCGCGCGCCCACGACCTACGGACACGAATGCAGTTCGATTCAGGGGCTTGTTGGACCTGCTACATTTTGTTTTTTATTTTTTATTTAAAATTCTGTTGAGATTTTTCGGGAATAGTTGGACCCGTTCAAGAGAATCGGATCTGCACATTGTAACCACTCGCGCATGATCGCAGATTCTCTCGAGCTGTTTCAAACAGAAAGATCTGCAGAGGGTTATAAATACCCTAGTTCTGCACGTATCTTTTACATGAAACAGAAATAATCCGCTCTCTTTCTCCCACATATTTCTTACATTCTGCTGAAAGAAGCTGCGTTCCTGCAATCGGTTTATGCTGTTTTCCCGACGTCCTTTTTCTACTTACGGGCAACGAATCTCCATCTGAGTAGAGGCCTGACTCATCGTCCTGAGTTGGGTGCTGGTGTACTACCGGGGGAGTTTTTACCGCTAGAAGAGGAGGCCACGTTCAAGGTCCGGACGAGAGACCGGCCAACTTTCTTCTAGGGCAGTGCGCTTGCACGACTACGTCACCCCAGGCCAGCCTTTTGCTTTCTTTTAATTCTTTATTTTAGTTGCATGCTTAGGACAAGTAATTTATTGAATTCAAGAAATTATATTTATTGCATGTTTTAATTCAGTTAAATATCCTACAATTTAGAAGAAAGTTGTTTGATAATTCTTGCAATTAAATTTAGAGAATTATTTCATGCAATATAGTTACTTGTATGTTTCATGCAATTGATAATTTTCATGCAATTAAAATAAAAACAGTCCCTGCAAGTAAAGATAATTATTTAAAACAATTATTTAAAAAAAATCTTAAAAGGAAAATTTGCATTCTTACAGCTTTTATCTTATAAGTTCATATCTTATAAGTTCTTACTAATTTATTTAAAAGATTGGCATTAAGATTTTCATTTATCCTGAAAATATTTTCATTAATTTTTCATTGCAAAATTATTATATTAAATCTTTCCAAACTAATTAGATCTTATCTTAACATACTGTTCTAAGTTATCCTATTGTAAGATTTCTTAAATCTGATCTAATTTTAATCTCTTTTATTTTTGCAAAACAAAATCTATTTGTTCTAATTATTATAAGGCCAAATATTTCAATATAAGATCCAAGAAAAACTGAATAACTTTATTCTTTACAACTTTATATTTAGTAATTATTATAAGGCCAAATTCTTTTCATTACAAACTTTAATCATTTGTTTTCATTACAACATCTTATTAATTTTTTGTTACAAAAGAAAATCTTTTATAAGATAATTTAAATTATTTAAATCTTGTCATATTTATAAACTCATATTACAAGATTTTACATACATTCATTAGTTAATTAATTGTTTATTTCTGCTATATTAGTTAACTAAAATAGAATTGTCTAAATTCTTGCAATTATCTAATCCCTTCTAGTTTATAATTGCATAGTTTAATTGCCTTTTGTTAATTAATTCCTGCTAGTTCATTTCTGAAATTTTAATTGGACTTATTGATTAGAAATTTAGAAGTATATTAGTTTAAAATTGAAATAACCTTTAGAAATCATTATTGTTATAATTTTGAATTAGGAAATTAAAAGGACAAGTTTATATCTTGTATCTTGTTATATTTTACTTGAATTATTTGGCACATAATTAAAGAAAGACTATACATTACTTTATTCTGCAAACCCTAATCTAAAAGCTACCAAAATAAACTAAATTCTGACATTATTAAAGTAATTTTGAAATACAGAATTCAGGTAGCACATCCCGTCACTATGGCAAACTCTGATCATTCCAAGGGTGTCAAATCGGAGAAATTCTCCGGCACATACTTTAAGAGATGGGCAAACCAGATGAAGTACTGGTTAACCACTTTAGGTCTCATATCAGCCATAGATGACTCCATTCCTGTACCTTCTCCTAAACCTTCATCTGTTGGATCTTCTCCTGTTAAAACTCCTCCTACAACTCCTTCCTCCTACATCTATTTGAAACCTGAGAAAATTGACTACCATTGTCTCCATAGAATTCTTAGTGCACTCTCTGATAGTCTATATGACATTTATTATGAATATAAGAGTGCTAAAGAACTATGGACAGCTCTCGAGGATGAATATGGCCTCGATGATGCTGGAATCGAAAGATTCACCTCCTCATCCTTCAATAAATTCATGATGACCGATAGTAAGCCTATCAATGATCAACTTCATGAATTTCAAGACTATATCTGACACCTTCAATCGAAAGGAAATCAATTCTCCGATGATTACAAGGTGTCTTGTCTTATTGACAAACTCCCTCCTTCCTGGTCAACCTTTGCTGGAGACCTCCGTCACAAGCAAGGTGACCTAACTCTTGTTCAAGCCCTAAAAGCGATTCGCATAGAAGATCAGCATAGGCAAAACTCTAAAGCCAAGTCAGAAATGAAAGCTAAAGTGAACTTGGTGGAGGATAAGCCTAAGTGGAAATTTATGAATCCCAAGGGCAAGAAGTTCAAAAAACCCAATCATTTTCATTCTTCTCCCCATGCAAATTCTTCTTCTTTCAAATCTTCTCAATCTTCCTCCTTCAAACCCAAAACCTTTGGCCAGAAGACTGATGGAAGATTCTGCTACGTCTGTGGAAGAACGAATCACATGGCGCCTCAATGTTTCAACCGGAAGAAAGAACCTGTCAAAGCTCAACCAAGAGGAAATGGAGGAAATGGCAGGCACAAGGTCAACATGGTGGAACTGGACTCCAACTCTTTTAGGTTAGATTCTTCTCTTCCAATTGTCAACTCTATCACCTTCTCCTCGGACTGGTGGTTAAACTCAGGAGCCAATATTCACATCTGTACTGATCGCTCCTGGTTTAAATCCTATCAGGAACAACGTGGAGGAAGCGTGAGCCTGGCAGATGACTCCACTAGAGAGATAAAGGGAACTGGACGTATTGATCTCAGAATGACCTCAGGAAAAATTCTGACTCTTCAAGGCGTCCTGCATGTACCCACACTTCGAAGAAATCTGATCAGCGAGTCTTCACTTCTTAGAGCTGGCTATAGGATTGTCAAGGATTCCAATAAACTTGTAATCTCCAAGTCTAATATCTTCATTGGAAAAGGTTTTGTTTGTGATGGCCTTTTTCGTCTCAATGTAATAAATTCTTGTGATAATAAAATTTCTAATCCTGTTGCTTTGAACATTGAGTCTTGTGATATCTGGCATGGAAGACTGGGACATGTCAACTTCAATTCTATCAAGAAAATGATTAACTTGAATCTCATTCCTAAATCTTCTTTTGACACATCTTCTAGATGTGAAATCTGTGTTCAGGGTAAGAGTACCCGAAAATCATTTCCTTCTATCACAAGGACATCTGAACCCCTCGAACTTATTCATAGTGATGTGTGTGACTCGAACAGAGTTCTCACCCGAGGCGGTAGAAGATACTTTGTGACATTCATTGATGACTACTCCAAATTCTGTCACACCTATCTTCTCAAATTTAAGGATGAAGTCCTCGATAGGTTTAAGGTGTATAAAGCCGAAGCTGAGAACCAACGCGAAAAGAAGATCAAAATTCTAAGATCTGATCGTGGGGGGGAGTATACCTCAAATGATATGACAGAATTCTGCCAAGAACACGGCATTATTCACGAGGTAACTGCTCCCTACACACCTCAATCCAACGGTGTAGCTGAAAGGAAAAACAGAACACTGATGGACATGGTGAATTGCATGTTACTCAGCTCAGGTGCACCTGACAACCTTTGGGGTGAAGCTCTCCTTTCTGCATGTTTTATACTCAATAGGATTCCCCAAAGAGACTCCGATGTTACTCCATATGAACATTGGAAAGGGAGAACTCCTAACATTCAATTCTTCAAGGTTTGGGGTTGCCTGGCTAAGGTTTCAATACCAGAACCGAAGAAAAGGAAAATAGGCCCCAAGACTGTTGATGCTATCTTCATCGGGTATGCACTAGCTAGCAATGTTAACCGATTTCTAGTGATTAACTCTGAGATCAGTGAAATATCCAACAACACCATCATTGAAACTAGGGATGCTGTTTACTTTGAAAATATCTTTCCTTTCAAGTCTAGAATTCCTAGTGATCCTTCTTGCACTCCTTCTACCTTTGATATCCCTTCTTCTAGTTCTCCTTCTGTAACTGATTTTGAACCTAGAAGGAGCAAAAGAACAAGAACTCTTACATCTTTCGGTGAAGATTTCTTTACCTATCTTGTGGAAGGTGATCCTAGCTCCTTCAAGGAGGCAATGGATTCTTCCGAATCTCCTTTCTGGGAAGAAGCCATTGACAGTGAGATCAAGTCCATAATGAGAATAACACTTGGATTCTCACTGATCTTCCTCCAGGATGCAAACCTGTAGGTTGTAAATGGATCTTCAAGAAGAAACTCCGACCCGATGGCACTGTCGACAAATACAAAGCCAGATTAGTTGCCAAGGGTTTCACCCAACAAAAGGGTATTGACTTCTTTGACACATATTCTCCTGTTGTCAGGATCTCCTCTATCAGAATCCTTCTAGCACTTGCATCAATTCATAACATGTTCATTCACCAAATGGATGTCAAGACTGCTTTCCTGAATGGCGATCTTGAAGAAGAAATCTATATGGACCAACCTGAAGGATTCATTGCCAAGGGACAAGAAAAGAAAGTGTGCAAACTTGTGAAGTCATTGTATGGACTTAAACAAGCACCTAAACAATGGCATCAAAAGTTTAACAAAGTTATTACACAATTTGGATTCACTGTCCATGAACATGACAAGTGCATATATTCTAAGAACTTTGGCAATGAGTATATTATCCTTTGTCTATATGTAGATGATATTCTTATCCTTGAAACTTCTCATGATGCAATCCAAAGAGTAAAGGGTTATCTTTCCCAAAACTTTGATATGAAGGATCTAGGTCCTGCTGATATGATATTGGGAATGAAAATATCCAAAACCTCTAATGGAATTTCTTTGAGTTTAGCTCATAGCATTGAAAGAATGCTTCATAAATTTGATTTTTATAACTCTAAACCAATTTCCACACCCTATGATTCTTCAATTGCTTTGAAGAAAAACATAGGTGAGCCTGTGTCTCAACTGAAATACTCTCAATTAATAGGTTCACTTCTCTACATTTCTAACAGGACTAGGCCTGACATCTCTTCTGCAGTAGGTAGATTGAGTAGATATACTAGTAACCCTAGTAGAGAACACTGGACTGCACTAGAGAGAGTTTTCAGATATCTTAAAGGCACAATTGGCTATTGTCTGACTTACACTGGATATCCTGATGTTATGGAAGGTTATAGTGATGCCAACTGGGTCACTGATTCTAACAGTGTTAAGTTTACTACCGGATATGTATTCATGTTCGGTGGTGCTGCTGTGTCCTGGAAATCCTGCAAACAAACAGTGATTGCCAGGAGCACCATGGAGTCTGAGCTCATTGCTCTGGATACAACTTGCTCTGAAGCTGAATGGTTAAAGGATCTTTTATCTGAATTCTCTATCGTGCCTAAACCCATACTTCCAATCTCAGTTCATACTGATTCAAGATCCACCATTGAGATTATAAAGCAAGATATTACCAATAAGAAGATGAACAGACATATTCAAATCAGACTTAAGTCTGTTCAGCGTCTATTGGGCAAAGTTGTGCTTCTGGACTTTGTAAAGTCCGAGAAGAATATTGCTGACCCATTGACTAAGGGTCTTTCTAGGAGTGTGGTCCTAGAATCATCGAGGGAGATGGGGTTAAGCCCATAGTAGAGTTCACCGATAGCGGGAACCCAACCTACTTGATTAGGAGTTGATTCCATGAAAGAGGTTTAATGTGGTAGGAACAAGCTGGACTGGTGATACTCGTATGGAGCATCGACCCGGATATATTTATATCATGTATGTAGTATTGTAGCTACTACCCCTTCTCAATGATGACGATGCTCTTATAATACAGCTAGGTAAGGATGAGTTTAACTCTTAATAAGTCCAACGCATGTAGTGTAGAGGGTATACTATCCAGCTGTAGTACCCTTGGAGGACTTACCTACGTGAGAGGAACCGTGATGGCCGCGGTTGGGGGGGCAGGGCTGACCCTAGAAACTCTCATGAGTCGGTTATTGTGAGCAAGGCCTTTAACGCTCAACCCGCTCGCTCAATAGATGGAGACTTACTGTGTGTGTATTCTATCAATATCTGGTAAAAGAGGCTAGTTCCAGGCGTAGTCCACTATGTCTCTCAGATGGCGATGAATTCACTAAGGAAGGTTCAGGCGTAGTCCACCTGTCCCGAATTCTCAGTATGATGTTGCCCGATTTCACTCGTGTTTTATGATCTGGTGATTTGATTGTCATTTATTATTGATTTGTTTTATCCTCTCTGAAACTCAAGTTTTGGGGGGGACTGTTGTATGTGTTTTGAGTTGGAGGGAAAACTTGAGTTTCCCTCTTATTTGCCTTTGAGTTTAGTCCCACATTGGATAGGAGATGGGAGGTTAGGTAGTATATATACCAACACCTCTCATGCCTATTGTTATGAGTGTTGGGCCATGGGCCATATCCCTACACGCGTGCACACGCGCCGAACCGAACCGGGCCGGGTGCGGGTGGCGCGCGCCCACGACCTGCGGACACGAATGCAGTTCGATTTAGGGGCTTGTTGGACCTGCTACATTTTGTTTTTTATTTTTTATTTAAAATTCTGTTGAGATTTTTCGGGAATAGTTGGACCCGTTCAAGAGAATCGGATCTGCACGTTGTAACCACTCGCGCATGATCGCAGATTCTCTGGGGCTGTTTCAAACAGAAAGATCTGCAGAGGGTTATAAATACCCTAGTCTGCACGTATCTTTTACATGAAACGGAAATAATCCGCTCCCTTTCTCCCACATATTTCTTACATTCTGCTGAAAGAAGCTGTGTTCCTGCAATCGGTTTATGCTGTTTTCCCGACGTCCTTTTTCTATTTACGGGCAACGAATCTCCATCTGAGCAGAGGCCTGACTCATCGTCCTGAGTTGGGTATTGGTGTACTACCGGGGGAGTTTTTACCGCTAGAAGAGGAGGCCACGTTCAAGGTCCGGACGAGAGACCGGCCAACTTTCTTCCAGGGTAGTGCGTCTGCACGACTACGTCACCCCAGGCCAGCCTTTAGCTTTCTTTTAATTCTTTATTTTAGTTGCATGCTTAGGACAAGTAATTTATTGAATTCAAGAAATTATATTTATTGCATGTTTTAATTCAGTTAAATATCCTACAAAATTTGGCCTCCATCTTGTCTCTAGGGTTTCGGAACTAGACCCCAGCAAACACCTTTGCACCAATCCTGCAAGAATAAAGACAGGACATGAAATGTAGAACCAAGTAACAGAAATCCATATCTTGAGAATCCATCGATGAACAACAAACACGAGGATGGAAACGATTCAAGTAGTGTTATAATACTGTTGGCTTTCTTTGTTGTTGCCAGAACTAATCCATAATAGCTCAATAGAACAGTACTAATGAATAATAAATTAAAACAAGAACAGAAAAAAGAAAAAAGAAAAAGAAAAATTATTGCAGTGCTTGTTTTTCTCGAAGTCACAAAGGGAAACTACTAAATAAAGCATCTGATCTTGATGCACAAAAGGAAATACGCAGATCGAGAGTAGCTGATCTCGCAGTGCTAAGATACAACAAATCTTGTAAAGAGTATAAAGTTCAAAACGCTAGTAAGCAATATTCAAGATGGAAGTTGATGAAGTAAGAAAAAAGATCCAAACCAGCTTCTCTAATCTCGCAAGAAAATAAGGGAAAAGATGCAAGAAATGAAAACCCTAGATTCAGCAAGAAAGTGAAGGGATTTACCTCGAAATGGAAAGATCTGGAGGCGAGCAGCTGCTCTTTGCTCTGAAGATGTTGCCTTCCTCTACAACCTACGCTAAAGGCGGTGAGTGGCGAAGCTTGTTGAGAAGAGAAGACGAAGGAGAGATGCTGGTTTTCTTACAGCATTCCCCTCTGATCTCGGTGCGGGTGCGTGGGTGGGGTATATATAGACGAAGGTGGGAATACTTTCTGGGAGTGAGAATATCCCAACAGATTTCGTGGGTTGCCCCTGTCTCTGATCACGTGCTCCGGAGCTGATCAATGATGATTTTCCCTGTACCGATTGATTTTGCAACTTTACAAAAAGTACATCCTCTCTTTTATATTCCAAAACACTGAACTTATTTATATATTTTCCTCCAATAAATTTGAATATTTGGGCCGCATCGTTACTTGTAAGTTGTACCGGTTGTCCAACTTGCATGTTCCGTGGCACGTAATAACTAAAATTAAGTTGTCAATTTTTTAGGATATATCTCTTGATTAAGGTATATTAATGATATGTGATTACTATTTGCTAATTAGGACTTAAAGATATTTCAAAAATTGTAGTCCAAATTTTAGAAATAGAAATCTTAAGCAATTGATTTGATTGTTTAGAAAGGAAGCTTATTAATAAAGTTATATCAGTAATATTATATAATAAACATCTTGCATCATAGATTGTAAAAGCGCAACAGTACTTGAAGTGGTTACCGTGTAAATAGATGGTGCTAGATTGAACTATCTAAATGATACAAATGTAATGTTATTCTCACGATTTACCCAGGCATGTGTAGAAAAACTTCTCAGGATAGGGTGCATATGCGCCATGGGATTAGTAGGAGTGAGCTAAGCGGCCTCGAGTATTTGGATGATTTACACGCATATATATTGTAGGTGGTTTAAAAATCAATGAGGACAAAGTCTTCAACGCGGACCTCACTATACGCGATGATCATTCTCAAGTCAGACGCGAGTCTCAAGTCAGACGCAAGAGTGGGATTCCAACCCCAAACACGGACCTCATCACCAAAAAACACGTGAGTCGCGTTCGTTTTCATAATACGGGGATTGGGGCATATATTGATTCAGATAAGACTAATCTAGCGAACTTGGTTGGTTAAAGTTATGTAATGCCGGGTTGGTAATATCTGAATTGAAAGAGGTTGGGTTGAAGTATGGATCACTAGATGTATTGGAAAAATTATAATTGTAATCTATATCACAAAGATATCAAATAAAAACAAACAGATAAACAAACAAAGAAAAAAATCTAGGCTAAGTTAGGGTAAACTTTTAGACCTAAACGACTCCTAACTGATCGACTGGCCACCGGAGGTATATTGCAGAACCTGACAGCAAGTTAATCGGCCAGGTAGGGGTAAGACTAGTGGGAGGTATCCATAGTAGCGGGCCTAATTATGCTAAACCACCATCCTTCAGTTTTCACCCCTCAAACCCCAATCTTAGACACTAATTTGGCAAAAGCGACTTTTAACAACTTCTCTCTTAGGTCAATCGCCTATCGAGTCCGAGATGTCGCTAGGGCTAACGTCTACTCAATTTTAAGTTAGGCTGGGTTAGTGAGTGAGGAGATGGTTTGTGGGCTAAGAGAGGATAATGCTTTCCCACCTTATCTTGTTTAAGGATATGCTCTTAAATTATTTTTGCAAGTATATAGCAAAAAATAACGCCCAAGCAATACAACATATAAGTGTGTTTCCTAAGTTATATGCAATGCAGAAGTACCTTTTTCTCCAGCACTCTTCAACATAATATAAAATGTAAATGAAAGTAGATAGGTGCCTTAGAATGCAGAGTCTAAACCTTTTTTTACCATTTAACAAACGACCATATTACTGTTGAGATTAGAACATTGTGCAAGGTAATTTAAATTAAGAAACTAAACACTGCATATATTTATACGTTACAATTCAAGCAACTTGCAACAAAGCAGATTAGGGGTCCTTCTTACTTTGTCACGCCAACACGGCTTTTGCCGCGTTTTCGCAGCAAAAGTTAGGTTCCTGAACTCTGTTTTCTAGAGCAGAGTCTCAGGCATACTATATGTCTACTGCAGCACTTTATTTTCAGAAATCAGCCCCTGCACATCAAAACAGAGAAGAAAAAGAGTTACATTATTAAAGTAAATCAAAAAGAAAAGAAAACTTATTGTCGCTCCCCGGTAACGGTGCCAAAATTATGATCGAGCAAAACCTGCACAGAAAACACAGAGTTTAGGAACGGTGCTAGGTCTTTAATACTACCGTGTAGCCTAAGGCTAACGGGTCGTGATCCACAGGGAGGGATTGCGATGGAAGCAATTAAATAAGTTCTTTCTTTTAATTTACGGTAGCGAGTTAATATCTCTCCTCAGGTTTAGAAGAAAATAAAAATAGTCAAACCTAATCTAAGTTAAGAGAAATCCGAAGAAGATGGTTTTGCTATTCAAAAGAAAAGAAAAACGAGTTCAAAGAAAAAGAAGAGAAAATGTTGATTGAAAATTGTTAAATTAATCTAAGAAAGAAAAATAGAAAAGAGATGAAGGAAGAAGATTTACCTCTGTTATAGATTAAATATACCATGATTCTATGCAAAGTAATGTAAAGCAAGTAGCAGAAAGAAATACATTGAACGCGGTCATTGGCCAGATTGAGTGCGATGAAGAAAAGTGAAAAACCTCTATTGATTGTCACCTTTAATATAAGTTTTTTGAGAAAGGATTACAATAGTATCACTCTACAATAACTCTTCCTCTCTTTTAATCATGTAACTCTCTAGCCTAAAAAAATAAAAAATAAAACTTACAATGAAAAAGAAAAAACACTTAATCTAAAGCTCTCTCTGCAGTGGCACCCCTCTGTAATCACCTAGGGGGGTGAATAGGTGACTAGCTAATCTAATGGTCAATTAATGCGGAATTAAAAACTTATTAATGCAAACTAAAACTTCTTAAACTAAACACCAAGTATAACACAAGAGTGTAGTCGGATTTTTTGTAAAAGGCTCTGGACTAACTCCTCAAGATTCCTCTAAATAAGAGTTGAGGTGCCGCGTTGGCTCTCTTGGTTGAATACAAGTGTTAGCAAACAATCCCTAAGCATATAACAATACGAGCACAAATATATCAAGTATATAAAGATAAAGACAATATTTAGCATGCAAGATATAAACAAGTAAGAGATAGAGAGAGCAATCGCAAACACGGGAGATTTGTTTCGAGGTTCGAGCACACTTGCTCTACGTCCCCGCCTTCAACACTATAAAGGATTTCCACTAAAATCGATCCGACCGGATCACTCGGTGCCGCAACACCTACAAGGCGAGTTCACACTTGAACTCCTTGGACTCTCTAGTCCCTTCACTCGTTCCCTCAAGAACACACCGCAAGCCCACTAGCTCGCCGAGGCCGCACCTCAAACAGCGAGTTCCCACTAGAACCCGAAATAACGCGAACACACACGTCCGCCTCCTCAAAGCAAAGATGAAGTCTTTGGTGATCACAACACTTTGATCACCTAAAAACAATCTCACAATAACACTCCTATAGGATGAATATATCAATGGATAGCTCAAGTGTTTGTGTGAGAAAATTAGGATAGATTTTGTGGTGGAAAACTCAAGAAATCACTTTGAAAATACTCTTGATAAACTTCCCTTTTAATTGGAAATATTTGCTCTCAAACTAGTGGAGAAAACTCTGAAATAGATGGGAAAAACTAGGTTTCCTCAAATCTTGTTGAAAACAGTCCCACAAAGCCTCCTTATATAGGCCTCTCAAAAAACTAGCCGTTACAGCCCAGTCAGCAGTTCTGACTGCTGTCGGTTGACCGGCCTGGTCGACCGCCAACGGTTAGAAATCTGACCGTTGGGCCAGCGGTCGATCGGCCCGGTTGACCGAGGCCTAGAACAGAGAGCAGACACTCTTTATCGGTCGACCGACCCGGTCGACCGGGGCTTCCAGAGAGCAGAAGCTCTCTGCGATCGACCGGGTTGGTCGACCAGCCCTCCAGCTAGAATTGGCGTGCACGTTTGTGCACGTCGGTCGACCAGTCCGGTCGACCGACTCCTAGCTCGGTCGACCAGTCCGGTCGACCGACAGAAGCCAGACAGAACAGTTTAGGGATTAAAAGGTTGTCTTTTTAGCTTAAATAAAATCCCATAAATTTACAAAAAAATCTATAAAAATAGGTTCAATATTATACTTTGATAAAAATATGTTTGAGTAAAATCAAGACATGTTACAAACATTTTGAACTATTTTTGTAACTTAGAAATTTTGGCATAAAACAAAAACCGTATTTTTCTAAAATAGATTTTTATCTAAAACTCCTCCAAATACAAAAACAAGATATTTTAAACACTTTTAAAGCATAGAGTGTATGGATATGATCCACTACACATAAATGATGAAATATCTATGTTTTTGACAATAAGCACTAAAATATGATTATAGTTCTTACCAAAACCATTTTTCCAAAATAAAAACTCTTTTCCAAAGTGAAAACTCTTTTATGAAAACACAAATAAATCTCGTGTGTGAGTGTATATGGTATACTTGAGCAATCCACCAACTATTCTATCCTTTACATTTTAACTAAAAATAAAATCTTAACTAAAACAAACCTAGACTCAAGTCTTGATCTTGAAGGTCTTCACTTGAAGTCTTCTTCTCCTTCTCGACTTAGTTCAAACTTGATCCAAAGAGCTAGACTCCTCTTAAGTACTTGATGTGGCCTTGATATATAGGCTCTTGAATCAAACCGTGCTAGCTCCAAAACTTGACTTTAAATCTTTTGTTGAAGCTGAACACCAACTAAGATCTTGATCATAAATCTGAGACTAATTAAACACAAGATCATTAGTACTATAACTACATGAGTTGATCATCATCAAAACTAGAGTGATGGGTCTTTGGGCCAACAATCTCCCTCTTTTTGATGATGACAAAACTCATAGAGTTATATATGCATGGATTAAAGTAAAGCTTCAAAGAAGCTCCCTCTTAACTCATGCATAACAATAAATAATAAGATATGGCAATGAAGTGCATAAAGTAATGCAAACATAAGGAGATAAACATGCCAATCAAACATAAAACTCATCAAATTTTCTTCTCCTTGTTGCAAAACAAAACATATATGCATAAACATAAATCCTTCTCCCTCCTTTATGAATAAAGTAAGGAAAAACATGCATATATACTTAAATACTTCTACCCTTTTTTATCAATCATCAACAAAGGGTTAAAGTAAACACAAAACAATAAAAGATATGCGATATACATTCATGAAGAGGAAGACGCTAAGTTAACTTCCCTACATATATGCATTACATGAAGAAGGGATGACAAGCCCTAATTCACATAACGCATAATATGCAATGCATAAGAGGAGATGTGAAGCTCCCCCTACACACGTGTACCGTATAAAGAAGAGTTGTCAAGCTCCTCAATATAAGATACACTCAAATGAATCTATATGTAGAAGAGATGTTAAGCTCCCCTTACATATAGGCAATATATATCAAAACATTTTTAATTTTCTCAATAAAACAAATTTTGAGATCTTCTTAAATCAAATTTTAAGATATCATAAAAATAAAAAAAATTTAAGATACCAATTATAAATAAACATTACAAATTTTTAATTTCTTAAATCAACAAATCAATTGTAATTGAAATATTTAAACATATTGATACCAATTGAAATATATGGATACCAATTGAAATCAATAGATACCAATTTAAAAATAATGCCTAAGCTTGTTAAAATATTAATTCATATACCAATTGAAAATAAAGGTTTAACTCAAGCTTAGCATAAACAAACTTTGTGCTTTAAACATGTAAACCAATTTTAAATTAAGCACAAACAAATCATATATATGTATGAAAATGAAAATACCAATAGAAATTGATATTATTTGAAATGTGAAGCATACATATATAGAAAATATGAGTATATACAAAAAAATCAATTGAGATACCAATTGAAAATATGATGTAAATCAAGTATATAACTCATAATAAACCACCCTTTTTATGCACAAGATAAAAATTTTCAATAAAGCTTACAAGGCATACTCGCCCATCCGTCCGCCCATAAAGGGGTTGGTAGGGGTTTTCAAAAATAGAGTTTGAAAAAAATATTTTTTTTTAGGAAAAACACTACCAAATGAAGAATAAATAACTAGTTAAAATAATTTTTGAAAAAGTAGTTAAAGATCCTTCAAAATATGAAACCAAATCATAAGTATATCATAAAACATACTAAATACACTAAATTCGACACTCAAAGTCCATAAAGCTCAAAATGATCATGAAACATAGTCATGAATAAACAAATAAAATGAGAGTGTATAAAAATCATGTAATTAGCATTTTTCATGAAAATAGTCAATTATGCTCAAAACAAACATGAATAACATTTTATTACAAATCATAAAAATCATGAAAATTTATTTTTCATATAAAGATAAAAATCATAAAAATTCATTTTTCATCTAAAAAAAACAAACTTCTAGGTATATGTATGTTTTTATCCAAAACTAATAATATGCATACATATCCCAAACATAAAAAGAGTCCATAATATAAATTGCATGAAGGTAAATGACTCAAGGGTATACATGTATATTTATTAGATTTGAAATACAAAATACATATACATGAAGAAAAACATGAAAATTGACAAAACAAGTGTAAATGAAGAAATCATCAAAACTAGGCTATACATGTGCATATAGTGAGTACAAATGAACAATGAAGTGCAAACGTATATGAATCAAATGTCGCTCACTACTTGTACATGTATATACACAAGTTTTGACAAAAACTACATTTAAACAAGTTATATACCTCATGAAGCACAAAACAAAAAATAAACATGAACATGCTAAAAATATCATATATGAAAAAGCATGTAAATAAAATAGGAGTTTAGAAATAGTTACCAACCAAAAAACTATGCTCTAATTCTCCAAAACATGGTGGTTGTCCCACCAAACCTCCTTAATAGCGGTGCATCAAATGTATGTCCATCAAGTCCATGTGCATCCACCACCAAGGCACCATCCCTCTCACGTTTTGTGAGAGCCCGCACCTACATCAAATACAAAAGGTGAGAATTTTGTACCCATTTTTCTTGGGTCCTTGAGGGTTAGCATTGTAAGGAACCCAAACATTCTTATTAGCAAAATTTAAAGCATTTATCTTATCATAACAAATTTTGCTCAATAGCCTTTGCGGCCGCAATGTGTACACTTGTACACTCTAGGATGTATATGTGTATGAGTGTGATCATGACGTACAAAGTGTGCATATGCATGATGTGGGTGTTGTGCATGAACATGGAGAACTTGTTTCTTTTGAAACAAGGATTCTAATATTTTATGGTTAAATGCACATTTGCTCAAAGTTGAGCTCAAACAATCTATTTTATTTTTCAAAACTTTAACTTCAGTTTTATCAATGGTTGTGGCATGAAAAGCAGGATCAATAGTCTTTTTCTTTTTAGAAACATTAACCTTTTCTTTTTCAACAATTTCTCTTTTTAAAGAGGTGTTTTCATTTAAAGAAACTTCTTTTTGTTTTTCCACCAAAACAACTTTATTTTTCAAAACATTATTTCCTTCACACAAATCATTCAATTTAGAAAGTAAGGAAATATTTTCATTTTCCAAACTTTCATTTTCTTTAGAAACATTTTCAAATTTCTCTTATAAAGAATCCTTTTCATTTAACAAGGCATCAAATTTGTTTTTCATTTTCTTATTATCCTTTTTAAGCATTTCATACTTTTCTAGGAGTTGTTGACAAAAAGATTCAAGTTCATTATAGGACATATCAACATCCTCTTTTAGCTCGGATTCGGTGTTTACCTCAAGGGGGTTATCCCCTTGGACCATGTAGCATATATTGGAAGCTTCACTTCCAACATCCGAGTCGCTCCCTGCATAATATTGTTCTTATTCGCCAAGGGAGATGATGGTGTTCCAAACTATAAAAGCCGAATCAAGATTAGCAACCCTAGATAATATTCATCATTTAGGGTACTCTTCAAAATATGAATGGCTTTTGTATTAGCCTCAATATTTTTACCATTTAAACAATAAGAATCTCTAGTAGTGACAAAATAAACATGAATACCTAGGGCTTTGAGGTATAAGGACATCTTAACCTTCCATGTTTGGATGTTAAGAATGTCAAAGGTGGGAGGTGACATGAAATCCATGGTGTGTGTGTACAAATATTGTGATTAGTTATAAAATGAGGATCTTTAACTCTAGGTTGTTAGACCCAAATCAAGAGCACGTGGCTCTGATACCAATTGTAATCACCTAGAGGGGGTGAATAGGTGACTAGCTAATTGAATGGTCAATTAATGCAAAATTAAAAACTCATTAATGCAAACAACAACTTCTTAAACTAAACACTAAGTATAACATAAGAGTGTAGCCGGAGTTCCCGTGAAGGGCTCTGGACTAACTCCTCAAGATTCCTCCAAATAAGAGTTGAGGTGCCGCGTTGGTTCTCTTGGTTGAATACAAGTGTTAGCAAACAATCCCTAAGTATATAACAATAAGAGCACAAATATATCAAGCATATAAAGATAAAGACAATATTTAGCATGCAAGATATAAACAAAGAGATAGAGAGAGAGCAATCGCAAACACGGGAGATTTGTTTCGAGGTTCGAGCACTCTTGCTCTACGTCCCCGCCTTAAACACTATGAAGGATTTCCACTAAAATCGATCCCACCGGATCACTCGGTGCCGCAACACCTACAAGGCGAGTTCACACTTGAACTCCTTGGACTCTCTAATCCTTCACTCGTTCCCGCAAGAACACACCGCAAGCCCACTAGCTCGCCGAGGCCGCACCTCAAACACCGAGTTCCCACTAGAACCCGAAACAACGCGAACACACACGTCAGCCTCCTCAAAGCAAAGATGAAGCCTTTGGTGATCATAACACTTTGATCACCTAAAAATAATCTCACAATAACACTCCTATAGGATGAATATATCAATGGATAGCTCAAGTGTTTGTGTGAGAAAACTAGGATAGATTTGGTGGAGGAAAACTCAAGAAATCACTTTGAAAATACTCTTGATAAACTTCCCTTTTAATTTAAAATATTTGCTCTCAAACTAGTGGAGAAAACTCTGAAATAGATGGGAAAAACTAGGTTTAAAACTCTCCTCAAATCTTGTTGAAAACAGTCCCACAAAGCCTCCTTATATAGGCCTCTCAAAAAACTAGCCGTTACAGCCCAGTCAGCAGTTCTGACTGCTGTCGATCGACCGCCCGGTCGACCGCCAACGGTCAGAAATCTGATCGTTGGGCCAGCGGTCGACCGGCCCGGTCGACCGAGGCCTGGAACTGAGAGCAGACACTCTCTATCGGTCGACCGGCCGGTCGACCGGGGCTTTCCAGAGAGCAGAAGCTTTTTGCGGTCAACCGGATCGGTCGACCGGCCCTCTCCAGCCAGAACTGGCGTGCACGTTTGTGCATGTCAGTCGACCGACTCAGTCGATCGACTCCTAGCTCGGTCGACCGGTCCGGTCTACCGGCAAAAGCCAGACAGAACAGTTTAGGGATTAAAAAGGTTGTCTTTTTAGCTTAAATAAAATCCCATAAATTTACAAAAAATCTACAAAAATATGTTCAATATTATACTTTGATATACAAACATGTTTGAGTAAAATCAAGACATGTTACAAACATTTTGAACTATTTTTATAACTTAGAAATTTTGGCATAAAACAAAAACCGTATTTTTCCAAATAGATTTTTATCCAAAACTCCTCCAAATACAAAAATAAGATATTTTAAACACTTTTAAAGTATAGAGTGTATGGATATGATCCACTAGACATAAATGATGAAATATTTATATTTTGACAATAAGCACTAAATATGTTTATAGTTCTTAACCAAAACCATTTTTCCAAAATAAAAACTCTTTTCCAAAGTGAAAACTCTTTTATGAAAACACAAATAAATCTTGTGTGTGAGTGCATATGGTATACTTGAGCAATCCACCAACTATTGTATCCTTTACATTTTAACTAAAAATAAAATCTTAACTAAAACAAACCTAGGCTCAAGTCTTGATCTTGAAGGTCTTCACTTGAAGTCTTCTTCTCCTTCTTGACTTGGTCCAAACTTGATCCAAAGAGCTAGACTCCTCTTGAGTACTTGATGTGGTCTTGATGCATAGGCTCTTGAATCAAACCGTGCTAGCTCCAAAACTTGACTTTAAATCCTTTGTTGAAACTGAATACTAACTAAGATCTTGATCATAAATCTGAGACTAATTAAATGCAAGATCATTAGTACTATAAAACTACATGAGTTGATCATCATCAAAACTAGAGTGATGGGCCTTTGGGCCAACACCCTCTGCCTTTGAGGCTACAAGTATTTATAGGAATAAAAGGGGACGATAGGACGCGTACGGAGATAGGGGGAGATGGCGCTCCCCAGAATCAACAAGGAGGATGCGAGAAAGCGGCTGTTGCTGTGTTTCTGTGTCAATATCCTGGCTGTAGGGCAAGGATCTGGGAGCGTTGGTTCGTTCATCTATCCTATATCCTTTTATCCACCTGGATTTTGAATTTCTATTCTGGATTTAATAAAATATCCTTTTATGCTCAGCGAAACTGTTATGTCTTCAAAAAATCTATTTTTCCCTTGAATTTGGATGATATTATCTCATTTACATATGACGGAATTCAGCTTGTGATGATCAATGCAAACTCGAAGCTTTGTTGGAATACGAGTTTGCACTACTTCTTTCTCGTCATTTTCTATCATAGTAAATCCGGCTTTCTTGGGTACAACATGGACAAGACTCACCCATTGGCTATCAGATATGGGATAAATTATCTCATTGTCTAGTAATTTAAGGATTTCTACGCGTATAGCCTCGATGGGGTTGAGTCTACGTTGTGGTCTCGTTTTGGTTTTGCCTCTTTGATCAGATGGATGTTGTGTTGCACAATTGACGGGCTGATTCCCTTGATGTTGACCATGGCCTAACCAATGGCCTCTCTATTTTCCCTCAAGAAGGTCCTCTTCTTATTTTTTTTGTTCAATGAGAAGCCTGATAACCATGAAAGCTTCTTTTCACCCAAGTACTTGCACTTGAGGTGACCGAGAAGAGCTTTCAATTCGGAAGAGGGAATTTTCTTAGTTGAGGATATTCTTTCTGAAAAGGGTTGATCGAGGTTACATTGGTTGCCCATTCTACCGCGGAGTCAACTATTTGAACAAAATTGAAGTCATCTGACTCCAAATCGAATTCGTATTCAGACTCATATTCTGACTCTTCCTCATGTTCACTTGTTACCCCTCAATCAAGTTCACTTCGAACATTTGGTCATCAAAATCTCAAGGTTATTTTTCCAGGTGGAAAACATTTACCTCCTTAGTCATGTCTCCAAACGTTAAACACATTGACCTATTCCTACAATCTATGATAGCATTTGCTGTTGCGAGGAAAGGTCATCCTAAAATGACTGGGGTCTAGGCTTCGGGATTCATCACAAGTTGTGTTTCCAAAATAATGAAATTCACGGGGTAGATGAACTCCCTGACCTGTATAAGGACACAAGTGATTTTTCCCTTGGGAACTTTCACTGAACGATTAGTTAATTGTTTCGTTACCTGTGTTGGACGGAGGTCGCCCAACCTGAGTTCTGATATACTAAAAAGGGAAGCAAGTTGATACTTGCTCCCAAATCAAGTAGTGCCTGGTTGATGGTGGTTTGTCCTATTATACATAAAATAGTTGGACATCCAGGGTCTTTGTACTTCACAAGAATAGGACCAAATAGCAACTTTCTAATGTTTGTGGGAAGAAAGACCTTTTTGGGAACATTTGTTTATCTCTTCTTCTTGCACATGTCTTTTAAGAATTTTGCATAAGATGATACTTGTTGGATTGCATCAAGAAGTGGCACATTTATTTATACTTGATTAAACATTTCTCTTATCTTTTCCATTTGAGCATTTGTTTTGGTATTTGTTAGCCTATTAGAGAATACTGCAATAGGCTTGTATATTTGCTTAGCTGATTTTTCTTTTTCTTCAGGTCTTGAGGTGGATGGTTTGAACTTGATGATGATGATGGGTCATTTGAAACAGGTTTTTGTTGTGTGCACATTAGAAGATTGAACAATGGGGGATTGGAAACCTGATTGTCTGCTTGCTTTTCAGATCCTTAAAATGTGAACAGTATTGCATTATTTAAGTGTAATGTCCTTGGCTTCATGAATAGGAAAGAAATTCTTTGGATTAGGCAAAGGCTGACTTGGTAATGATCCTTTTTGTCTTCCATTCAGGGAATTTGCCAGTTGACTAATCTTAACTTCTAGCCTATTATAACCAGGTTGTGA
>JAVJIF010024695.1:0-65145 GCA_038442645.1 Agave tequilana | reverse complement strand
CCGAGACTCTGAGTGATCCTCTGAGCACTTGGACATGCCTTCATCTGGACTCCAAGCTCGCCCAAACTTGCCTGTAGTATGTCTTAGCTCGAGATTAACAAGGTGGTCCAGTCCCCGGGAGACTCTTCCCAAGGCCCTGCCTCAAAGGCACCGAGGATGGACTTCCGCTCTCCTAACTCTCGTTACAACTAGGCTTCGCAGTTCTCCCCACATAGTACTTCTCAATGGTGATCCTTTGTCAAGGTCGGCAATCAGGCTCCACAACTCTAGACCAACTTTCATGTTACATATACCAATGATTTTTTCTTTGGGATCATCTCCGAAAGTGATCGGTGCCACTTTACTTGATCTCCATAGGGTTGTAAAATTATTGATATCCTATGTCATGTGTCATGAGTAACATTATTAAGGTACCATCACTTTCTAAGTCTTGAGCGCTTGGGGCATATCTATATCATATAAGATAGAAGTTGATTTTGATACCCAAATCTTCTTGGGTTCTATGGTTTTAGTCTTATGAACCAACATGATCATTTGCTATATTTAGCCTATCATAACAAAATTTAGCCAAATGATCTTTTCGGGCCACATTATGTACATGTGTACACTTTGGTATACATGAAAGCATGATGCCAGTGTTTGTGAGCATGATGTGCATGATGTGTGTGATACTTGTGGTGGTTTTTTCCTTGAGCCTGTTTTCCTTGGAAACGTAGATTCCAATTAGCTTTGTAAAATTCACACTTACTTTATTGTATTGCTCAAAGTATCAATTTTTTTTATCATTTTAGAAAACTCATTATCACACCCCACTTCCCAAAAAAATGTGAAAACGGCACGTGATGAGAGTCAATGACTCATATATGCGAGGAGAATACCCCATGTATACAAACTAATCCTCATGATCAAACTAATCTAATTAGATTAAATAAATTTAATCATTGAAATTTAATATTTTCTAGATGCTAGAAAGTGAGGAAAACCATTTAAATAATTAAACCTTGAAAAAGATATTTTAGTAATTAAACATTTAAATAAATAACATTGAATAAAGACACTCACTAATATTTTATCTATGTGTTTCCAATTATATAATTTATTTGAATGGATAAAACACACATTACTAAATAAATATAATGTCAACAATAAAACCTTAATTTATATAAAAAAATTAAAAAATACTCACAGAGTTTTTAAATCAAAGACGGCTAGACAGGTCTCTAATAGTTGGAGATTAAATGTACAATTTAGTAATTAATAATAAACATAATAATTTACTGAATAAACAGGTTATCAATAATAAAACATAATTTATTTTAAAAAATGAAAACACTCATAAATTGTCGCGGGTCTGTGTTGGCACAAGTCTACTTGTCGGATTTGACCGCAGCGGGTTAGGTCAGAACTTGAGTGGGCCTGGGTTGCACTTCTATCCTAACTTCTCCTCCTTTGACTTCTTCTCCTCATGCAACAACATACAACAACAACTCATGGGCAGCAGTTTGTGTGCAAGTTGAAACGGGCACGCGAGGGTTTGCTGAGAGTGGGACGTAATAGCCAGAGGTAAGGAGAGGGAGAGAGAGAATAAAGGTAGCGGCTCAAGAGCAGGGTGGTGTTGGTGGTGGAGATGATAGCTCAGGGATGGGGAGCGGTGGCGGCTTGCAGGCGAACGGTTTCCAGGGATAACGAGAAGGTTGTGGAGGATAGGAGTTTGATTGGCGACAGATAACAAGAAAGAGGAGGAGATGACATAGGTTTGTGTTTGATGAAAAAGGCAAGCGAGAGATCAGGGAAGAGGATGTAGAAGGTGGTGACAGTTCGATATGGGTCCGCAGTCAAGGAGAGCAAGCAGCAAGGCCAGCGTGGGTTGGCAAGGCCTTCGATGACGAGGACTGAGGTAGGGCGCGAAGGAAGAGGAAGAGAGAAGTGCAACGCGAGGTTGAGGTTATACAATATAGCGAAAAGGAAAGGAATGCGGCAGCACATTTTTGATCTCGTCGATGAGATCGAGGAAGATAAGGAAGTTTGGAGAGCATCATGATCAGGCCTGAGGACGATGATGATTAGTTGCTAGCGATGAAGAGTGTGACGACAGCGGAGATGAGTTCAAGAAGAACAGGAGGTGGCGGCCCTGGTGAAGAAAGAAGGAGAGAGTCATGGTGGCATCGAGGGGTTGAAGGGAACAATGTAAGAAGGTGAATAGGAGAGAAGGAGGTGAAGAGGAAGATAGTGGGATGCATGGGTTAGGGTTTTCAAGAAGAGAGACTTGGGAGAGGAGAATATAAGGAGGAAAGTTGGGTTGGCTCAATGGCTGGGTTTTGACCTAGAATTAAATGGAAAAATGAGAAGGAAGAAGAATGAAGAATGGGCTGAGCTTGGGTTGGAAAGAAAAAAAGAGAATATATATTTGGTAAAATAGGTGTGGGCTCGATTAAATAGAAAATGAGGAGATAAGTGAGGGAGAAAAGAGTGTAAGTTATTATTAATTATAAATTAATTTTATTTTCATTATTATTTATTATTATGTATTTTATTGTATCTGTATTTGTATATGAGTTGAGATATTATTATTAAATATTAATCAAGTATTACTGAAGAGGATATTACACTCATTTTCTTCAACATTAGGAAATTTTGCATTGCTAGATATTTTGTAAGAAACAAATCCTTTTTGGTATCTTTAAGAGAAAGGAATAAATCTTTTTTTTTTCAAACGACATTTAACTTATTTTACAAAATCTCATTTTCTTTCTTCAATTTTAAAATTTTCATTTTAAGCAAATCATAATTGTTCGAAAGTTGCTCAAATGCATCTCCAAATTCATCCATGGATAAATCAGAATCATCTAGTTAGCATGTTTGTGTCATTGTCTTGAGCCATGAAACAAACATTTGACATGCCGATATCCTCTTAGGATTCACTTTCGGAATTCCAAGTGGCCTTCATTGCTTTCTTCTTATATGACTTCTTTGACGCGGATGCCTTGTTCTTCATGTTCGAACAATCCACAATGAGGTTGACTAGCTTTTTGCAATTTAGCAAGGGCCAATCTCATCTTTTCTCCTTTCTTTTTTGCCTTGCCATCTTTTTTTTGCAATTATTGAATCTTCCTTGTTTGTTGAACACCCTCCTAACATTCTTCACAAGTAGGGAGAGTTGTTCTGAAAGTACACCTAGAGTGGGGTGATAAGTGTAATGCTAATCAAATGTGGAAATGCAGTAATTAAAACTGAATGGTGCAAACGATCAACTCAAATCAAGAAGTGAAAATGGATTTCCTATGACGGCTCTAGAACTTATCCTCTAAATTCCTTTAGATTAGGAGTTGAAGTGCTCAATTGCCTTCTTGATTGAAAGAGAAAAATCGTCGAATATGAATGATGCAAGAGATGAATAATAAGTGCGATGAAAGTAAAAACACAAGTGCACGTAATAAAAATAGAGTAAGAACAAGAGAGAAAGCAATCGCAAATACAAGTGGTTTGTTTTAAGGTTTGAGCACAAAGCCCTATGTCCCTATCTTCACTGCGTGAAGGAATTCCACTATCTACAAAGGATCTTCCACAAAGGAGCTTCCACAAAGAGACTACAAGATTTACACAAGACTCAAAGTACACAACTCTAAACTTTAATCCTCTAAACAAGAGATAGCATAAAACTAATTAAGTTTTACATGCTCTTGATGATCACAAAGATCACATACCCTCTCTTTTTCAACTTTCTATAGTATAGAGTATGAAATGAGGCTCAAGAAGACCGTGAAAGAGAAAATTCAGTTGAAATGAATGAATTTTAAGATGAAAACTTATAGAAATTGATTTGAAAATTGGAACACTTAAAAAGAAAACTTGAGATTTTCCCTTTTGAACCTACTTTAATTTTAAGTTTAAAATCAGTAAAAACTTGTTTTTAATCCTCTACAAATGAACTATATATAGGCACTAGGTAAAAGTCATTAGAGGAGTAAACCATGGTCTTAAGAGAGAGAGAGAGATTAGACTCTAAAAAAGTTAAAATACCCGTTAGAGAAAAGTTAAAGGTCTAGTAGATTTAAAAACACTGTTATTATAGTAATAACAGGCGATCAGTCGACCGACTGGTTGACCGCTAGGCTAATTTCAAAATTAGCCGTTGGACATCGGTCGACTGCCCGGTCAGCCGGTCTCCTCAACAGAAAGCTGGGCCAAAATTTATTTTTAGTCGATCGATAAGTCTCCAAGAGTAACTTTGGGTTTTGAAAACTTATCAGTCGTTTGACCGCCCGGTCGATCGAATTCAGACTTTTCTACTGCCTAGGTTTGACAGTCGAGTCAGTCAGCACAAAAGTGCAACACAGTTTGTGCACAAACGATTGACCAACAGCTGCGTATTTTCAATACACACGGAACAGTCGACCGACCTACCACAAAAACCAATATAAAGAGAGTTTTGAAAATATACTCATTTTTGAATATTTTGTAAGTGTTTGAAATATAGTTTGGCAACACATACGCTATGAGATTAATGAAACAAGATATAAAAATTTGAAACAATATAAGACATGTATCAAACCAATTTTGTTAAATACCAAAACCGAAAAGCTAGATATGCATGTATGTGACTTCTTGAGCTTCAATTCTATATCTACACTTTAAACATAGTATTTTTTTACATAGGTTCTAAAAGTCTTCAATCTTCAAGTGGGCTTCTTCAAAAATCAGTCTTGATTTTCCTAGCTTGAATCCCCTCCTTGAGTAATCTTGAGACTTTAAACACTTTCCCTTTGAGAAAGAATGAAACCCAATCTTCTCTGAACCTGAAAAACTTAAACACTTGAATTTGATTAGTACCTCACAATCCTATGAGTTTTGTAATCATCAAAACAAGAGTTCATGATTGTAATGTTGGACCAACATGTTCATCATCATATTGCTCAAAATCTTCATCTTCATCGGAGATGGTAGGAGTGTCTTTAAATGCAATGCTTTTCTTATTTTGCAGTGCCTTTCTTCTTTCACTTTTCGTTCAATCTCATGGGTTTCAAGTTTTCTATGAGCCCCATGAAGTCGATCTCCTCCTTGTCATTTAGCTCCTTTAAGGTTGTCGATTTGACTTCTCAAGATTGAGGAAGAGCTTGAATAACCCTTCTCACCTTTTTGTCATTGTCGATAGAATCACCTAAAAAAGAGAATTTGTTAGTTATTTTAGAAAAATGCGATATCATCAATAGGTTCATTATTATGCATATTAAAATTATAATATTGAGAACACAACAAATCAATCTTGGCCATTTCACTTGAGATGTCTCTTCATTAGTTACAACTAGATTACTCCAAATTACAAAAGTAGACTTGTAATTGATAACCCTAGATATATCATTATCATTTAGGGCTTGCAAAAGGGCAAAATGAGCGTTATCAATGGCTTAAATTCCTTGACAGTGATTTTGAACCAAGTACCCTTATCATCAGGATGAACAAATTGTTTAGTGGTGGCCTTGGCAACACGACTTCCTAAAGGTTAAAGGATAACGGTCATTTTGACTTTCCAAATACGAAAGTTAAGTCCGTCAAACTTGAGCAGGGTTTTGACATTATCAGTCATGAGCATGTGTATGTATAGTAAATAATGTGATTAACAAGATAGGACACTTTTAAGGTGGTGAAACCTTAAGAGAAGAGTCTAAGCTTAAATACCAATTGAAATCACCTAAAGGGGCGAATAGGTGAATGCTAATCTAATTGCTAAAATATAAAAATAATTATAATCATTACAACTAATAGCAAGTTAATAACCAAGAATGAAGTCGTATACCACGTTAAGAGCTCTAAAATTCTCCTCAAGATTCCTTAGTTAAGAGTTGAGATGTTCAATTGCTTTCTTGATTAAACGAGTACAACACTTGATTAAATGAGCACAACAATTAATCACAAGAATAATGAAACAAAAAGTATAACAATAATAATGCAAGTACTGAGAGAAGAGAGAGAGTTATAGAGATCAAATGCAAGCCAATCACTAATACGAGGAATTGTTATCGAGGTTAATCACTTGATCTACTCCCCGCTTTCATCGTGATGAAGGATTCACATTATAATTCACTTGATTACAACTACACTTGATCTCATAAGATCTGGAGTCGCAACTCCAATTCACAACCCTCTTTTTAAGAGGAACTCTCAAAGAACACAGATTATAACACTTGATGACCTTCACAAGATCACAAACATTTTCAGTACATAACACTATAACCTAATTCAGAGATGGAAGCTCAGAGATTGTATGAGTAAGAAAACTTTGAAAAAGATTTGAGTGGAAGCACTAGAAAACTTTTGTGCAGAACAGTTCTCAAGAATTTTAAGCTCAAAAAATAATTTGTAAAATTAGAATTGGTTGTATGGGTTATTTATAGTCCTATTATTTATAGAGATATTGAAAATAAATATGATTAAGTGATGGTCTCTAATGTTGCATATTTAATATCATATTTCCATACTTATTTTAGAATAAAAGCCTGCATTGTCCTAATTATTTGCTTAATTTATTTGCAGGCCCATTCTTTAAGGAGATGAAAAAAATGAGCCCAAGCCCACAAAAATTCTGAATTAAATCAGAGTTAATTCACACTCAGTAAATCAGGGAAAAATCAAGAGGTTGAAAACTGGTTGAGAAGAATCCTCTCAGATCGATCGGTTGAAGCAAAGATCAAGCAAGTTTGATTCAGATTCTGACTGGATACATTTTAGTATTCGAATCATAACTTTTGCTACAGAATCTCAATTCTGATGATTCAAGATGATCCAGAAGCAGACTGACAGAGCTATAACTCTTATGTTGATCATTATTTCTAATTCTGTCAGTTGTTAAGTGATATTCAGCATTCAACAAGCCAACAAACAGCAGATCAGAACTGAATATCCACCTCTACCCTCCATTTCTCCTATAAATACCTGCACTCAAAGGCAAAAGGGAGGCCAATGCAGAGATAGGACTTAGCCAAGCTTTCATTTCTAGGTTTAGGTTTTTCTTTTTATGTAACTTGTATGTAGGCTTAGGTTAGAAGATGATTCATGTAAGTAAGAGAGAGAGGCTGATGTTGAGAGTGACACCGATGTACTCCTCCTCCTTTCTTTCATTGTCTCAGTAAGCAATAAAGGTAAACTTTTCTTTGTGTTCGTTTCTTTACTTTCTTTACATTGTTTTGCTTTTCGTTTTTTTTTCTACTTCACCTTGGTTGTATGTTTGAGTCTACAAGTGAACTCTAAAGCAAGTACACCGACGCTACGTGAGAGCCAGCGATAGTTCATGAAGACGTTCTCCTCTTCCAAGCTCGCATCATTCGTTCTTCTTATGCTTGACGATATAATGTGCACGGGGACCGAGTTCGAGTTTATGATCTATGCGTTGAACGCCTCCGAAGCAAAAAGGTAGAACTTGCAAAAGGTTTCCAAGTAAGTCATCAATCAACCTAGGTAAGTATCTCTTTAATTCTTTTCTTTCTATCTTAGTTTAGAACACCACTTCCTCCAAATCGTTTCATTCTTCTTTCCACTTCATTTGTACTTTGTCGCTTTCTTTCGTTTTCTGATTTTTCACCTTCTTCATCTCCCGCTTTCTTCTAAACTTTAACCTTTAACTTTCTTTTCATTTTCATAACATAAAACAGAGAAGAACCTTCGCTTATTTTCATAAGATTTCAATAAAGACACGTAAGCTTCTATCGCAACCCTCCTTGTGGATCACGACCCGCATAGCCACTTGCTATAGCGGAAGAATTGAGCACTTGCACGTTTTTATTATAAGATTTGAAAATCCGTATTTTTTGTGCAGTTTAGCCTCAATCATTAAGCCACAATAGTCATTGAAACAAATCGAGAAAGTTTTGACAAAGAAAATAGTCGTTTAAAACAAATAAGGCAATTTTTGCTGCCTGCCAGTCACCCAGCAACGGGCAGAATTATAGTCATTGCTAGCGGTTGATCTTGCTATCAACCGACCTGGGCCTTGCTCAGTCATGCTTGAGCTACTGACCTTAGCCTTACTCAGTTGGGATTGAGCTAGCAGTTGACCGCTCGGTCGACTGAGCTCAGAGTCAAAAGCTCTGTGCATATTCGGTCGACCGGACGGTCGACCGACAATGCTTTTACCCTGCGGTCGGTTAACCATACGATGAATCGGCCTGTGCCCAAAAATACATTTTTCTTTTCCCTTAGAAAAACTTGAAACTATTTTGTTGAACATTTAAAATTATATATAAAACTTTATATATCTTGAATAAATAAAAATATTAGGTATACATAAGATATAGATAGGAAAATATTTGTATAAAAATCACATACCCACACACACTAATTTACAAAAACTTCTAAATATAAAACTCTATTTTGAAAAACCCCAAGCTATTTGAAAAATCCTTTTTTTGTATATATCTTTAAGCATTCCAACATCTAAATTAGATTTTAACAAACTAAATTCTTACATTTGATCAAGAGTAAATCAAGATTACACGTATCCTTCTTGTGGTGCTTCTTCGCATCCAAAACTAATTTCTTTCACTTGAGTCCTAAACTTGAATCATCTTGTATGCTTCAACTACAACACTTATGAGTTGGTTGAAGCTAAACTTTATCTCTTGAAAACCTGTATAATTTATAAAAAATAAAAAAAGCACAAACTACATGAGTTTTAGAACCATCAAAACAAATAGAGTGATTGTACCCTTGGGTCAACAAGGCCCCGCCGCTGCCCCGATATCTCCCTCTTCCCTCTTTGCTTTCTCTCTCACCCATGGCTCCTCTCTTTAAAAATTTTTGCCGCTTGTCTCCCCTTCATCCGATGCGCTAGTCATTATCTTTTGGCAACAAGGTCAGCAACAGTTCACTCTCTTTGGCCGCTTTGGCAGGTGATCCTCTCTCACCTCTATATATATCTTTATCTTTTGATCTCCTCCTTACTCGCTCTCTCTCAATTTTTGTTTCATTTTTTTGTTTCTGTAAAATTTAGTTGATGTAGAAAGGACTTTTTTTGGACTCAGATCTGAAAAAGGTAATATTTTTGCAGTAACTTCTTTTTCTTTAGCTCTAATTTATCACCCAATATACCCTTGAAGCAATATTGATGGTTCATAGAATTGATTATGTGGATGTTGTGATTTAATCACTTCATAAGATTGATTGTTCATAGCTTTCAATTTCTGTTTTTAAAGATTTCTCTTAACACTTTATATAGTTAGCCAGTTTTGCATATTATGTGCAATCAATCCCAATAGATGATTCATGGAATGGACAATTAGAACCGCCGTAGAAGGTTAAAATTTTCATAGATATCTAAAAGGTTAAAATTTTCATAGATATTTAACGGTGCTTATATATATAACCACTGTTAAATGTGAACTTCATGGCGCTTTTTCGGAAAACCACTGTGAAATGTCTGTGTGTTCATGGCAATTATTCATAGAACCACCATGGCTTGTTTGGTTTGACGGTAGACTAAAACCGTCATGAAATGTTAATGACGTCCAGATAGTGTTGTGATGGGCCAAATAATTTTGTGAGGAAGAGAAATTGAAAGAGGAATTATTTATGTGGAGGAGAGGCTAAAACTTTTATTGTATTTTTTTCTTTCTCAATTGCTTGATTACAACTCAAAGGTTCCATGACTATTTATAGGTAACAAAAGAAACTTCCAAACTTTCTACATACTTCCATACACATAATTCTAGAGTCTTTTACCACATATTTCTAAGAGTCTTTTAGAATTCTTAACCATGAGACCATGGACTTTGACTAAGACTAAAGACGTTGACTCGTCTAGACATTTTCACATTATTTGCATGTTATGATATTTTATACAAAGTTCTTTAAAATTAAGTCTAATTTTCAACATTCCACCTTAAACTTAATTTTTTAGATTGGTCATCCCGGAAAAATGTCTTCAGCTTGTTGAAACTTTTAGTCTTGAGAGGCTTGGTGAAGATGTCGGCAACTTGATCTTGTGACTTCACAAAGATTAGCTCGATCTCCATGTTCTTCACATGCTCCCGGATAAAATGAAATCGAGTGTCGATGTGTTTACTCCGATCATGAAAAACTGTATTCTTCGCTAGGGCAATAGAGACTTGTTATCGACATGAATCTTTGTCGGACCTTTTTGCACTATATAGATCTCATTAAGTAGATTTCTCAGCCATAGTGCTTGACAAATAGCAGATGATGTAGCGATGTACTCAGCTTCACAAGTGGAGAGAGTGATGATCGGTTGTTTCTTTGATGACCATGTGAAAGCGGTGTCTCCTATAAAGATTGCAAATCCGATGGTCCTTTTCTATCATCCAAGTCGCCTCCCCAATTACTATCAGAGTAGCCTATAAGTTGAAACTTGTTAAATGATGAATAAAATAAACCATGGCTCTATGTACCCTTGATGTAGCGGAGAATCCTTTTGGTTGCTTTGAAGTGTGATGATTTTGGATCCTCAATATATCTGCTAATGAGCCCAACTCCATAGAAAATATTCGGCCTTGTGCATGTCAGGTATCGAAGACTTCCAACCAAGCTTTTAGATAATGTTGAATCCATGAGCATCCACTATCATTCTTGGACAATTTGATGCCGCAATCCATCAGTGAACTGATAGGCTTGCAATTTTTCATCTTGAATTTCTTGAGAATTTCTTTTGAATACCTTTCTTGCGAGAAGAAAATTCCATCATCTACTTGTTTTACTTCGATGCCAAGAAAATATGCCATAAGCCCAATATTTGTCATTTCAAACTCTCGAGCCATTGTCTCCATGAACTCCTTGAATATTCTTGGATTATTTCATGCAAAATCAAATCATCCACATACAAGCACACATGCAATATTTCTCGATTTTTTTTTCATTTTAACGTAAAGAGTGTGCTTATGTGGACATTTAAGATATCCATGACTTTGAAAATATTCATCAATTCTACTATTCCATGCCCGAGGTGCTTGTTTTAATCCATATAGAGCCTTCTTTAATTTTAAGATTTATTTTCATGACCCTTTCTGATATAAGCCGGAGGTTATTCAATATACACCTATTCTTCAAGATAACCATTTAGAAAAACTTATTTAACATTCATTTGAAATATCTTCTATCTATATTGAGCAGCCAGTGAAATAATTAATCTAATAGTCTCCAAGCGAGCAACGGGAGCAAATACCTCATCATAGTCGATGACGGCTCTTTGTTTATACCCTCTGGCCACCAATCTTGCTTTGTACCTTTCAAGTTCTCCTTTGGCATTTCTTTTTTCTTTGCACACCCATTTTACTCCCCGTCTTATGTCCCTCGACAGAGTTGTAAGCTCCCATGTAGCATTTTTCTCTATGGCTTTAATCTCCTCATCTATGGCCTCTTTTCACCTTTTGTCTCGCACAGCTTCTTCTTCAAAATTTATTGGCTCACAACTGGAAAAGAGACAAACTAATATGAGATCATTAGTATTTTCGGTTACCCCATAGAATTCTTGCAAACCCTCATTTTTGGTGGTCCTTTACTTGAGCTTGGAGATGTTGAAGTAGGAGTGGGAGGCTCCTGGATTTGTTCTGGCTTATGGCTTTCAAGCACCGAGTAGAATGTGTACTCTTCTTTATTTGTGCTCCAATTCCATGCACCTTCTTTATCAAATTCAACATCTCTACTTGTGTGTATCTTTTATTCTTTGGATCATATTACTTGTAACCTTTTGTGCGGGCGTCGTAGCCGATGAAGATGAACTTTGCACTCTTGTCGTCGAGCTTCATTCTCCTTTGATTTGGTACATGTGCATGAGCAATGCTTCCGATTACTCACAAGTGAGAGACACTAGGCTTTCTCCCGGTCCAAACTTCTTGAGATGTCTTGTTCCAAATGCTTCTTATGGGGCATCGATTTAGGACGTAGACAGCGCACTTCTCTGGTCCAGCCCAAAATTCCTTCAGCATAGTCTTGCTCTTTAGCATGCTTCGGCCCATGTTGAGAATGGTACGATTTTTTCTCTCTGTTATGCCATTTTGTTGGGGAGAATATGGGGTTTTTAGTCATCGACGGATGCATTGTTCTTCGCAATAGCTTTTGAACTCGTTGGACATGAATTTCCATCTGCAATCGGATAGTACAACCTTGATTTGATATTCACTTTGCTTTTCTACAAACACCTTGAATTTTTTGAAAGTAGAGAATACGTCGGATTTTTCTTTAAGAAATATATCCAACTCTTTCTATTGGAATCATCCACAGAAATGAGGAATACTTATTCTTACCAAGAGAGGTAAGCATAATTGCCCGTAGACATCAGTGTGAACAAGTTGGAGTGGTTTTGATGCTCGTGATGATGCCTCCTTTGGAAAACTCCTTCTATGTTTCTTTCCAAGTAAGCACCCTTTACATAATTGCTCTGGATGATCAATTGATGGAAGTCCTTTCACTATCTCATTTTGAAATAATAGCTTTAGGCCGCCAAAATTAAGATGCCCGAATCTCAAGTGCCATAGCCATGAAGTGTCTTTTAAACAAGCTTTTAAGTACTTCACTACATCATTTTGAATGTTTAATAGAAACATTCTGTTGTTTGAAATCTCCACTTTAGCAATTAAATTGCTTCTCTAATCTCTGATTGAAAGACTAAGATTTCAGATATGAATATCATAGCCTTTCTCTAAGAGTTGCCCCAAACTTAATATATTATTCTTCATCTTCGGCGCATAATGAATATTAGAAATAAATTGATGATTTTCATTATCCAGACGGATTAAGATTTTACCTCTCCCTTTCACTGGAATTTTAGAAGAGTCACCGAAAGTAACATGGTCGTAAATTGATTCATCAAACTCCACGATCATGCTCTTTTGTCTGCACATATGATTGTTGGCACCAATATTAAGATACCAGGAGATTGTATTCTCCTTATCTTCGCCTTTGTAGGCTAATAAGATAGTGGGCTCCACATTTTTATTAGCTTTTTCCACAAAATTGGCATTCTCCTCGACATAATTAGTAGCAGAATGTCTACAATTGGAAGCGAAATGGCCATACTTCTTACAATTGAAACATTGAACTGATCTCCCATATCTTCAACTATTTGGAAAGCCTCTTCTTCCTCATCCTATTGTTGGCTGAAATGACTGGCTTCTTTCTTCTTAGAATTTGTATTGTCCACCTCTTCCTCCTCGACCTTAGTCTACACCTCAACCTCGATCTGATCTTCCTTGACCCCTATAACTTGCTTCATCTCTTCTGGCATCATCTTTGATGAAGATTTTTGATTGGAGTGCTTGCTTCAGTCACTCTTGCTTCTTCTTCTTCTTTAGCCTTTTTCAAGTGCCTCCAAGGCTCCCATGAGCTCATCAATACTCATGAATTCTATGTTATTTTCTTCTTCAATGGCCACTACAATATAATCAAACTTTGCATCCAAGGATCATAGGATTTTTTCACGACCCGAGAATCTTCCAAGACTTCTCCATATCTCCTTAATTGATTTATAATGGCTAAAACTCTTGAAAAATAATCAGAAACTGATTCATTTTCTTTCATGTGTAAGTCTTCAAACTCACCTCTTAACTTAGTCTTCAAACTCACCTCTTAACTTTTGGAGGCAGACTCTTTTAGCTTTCTCAACTCCCTTGTAGGAATTTTGTATAATCTCCCAAGCTTGCTTCAAGGTGGTGGCGCTAACGATCTTCTCGAACGTTTGTTCATCCAGGGCCTGGTGGATGAACGAGAGCCATTTGATTTTTCTTCTTTGAAGCTTGCAATGCATTTCTTTGATTTTGCGACAACATGGATTCCTCTCCAGGCTCAACGTAACCTTTCTCTCAACCATATCTCTTAACTTATCACTAGTGCGGGGACTACCATGACTAATATCTTAGAGTTGAGAGAGGAAGCTCTAGCATTCTACACATACTTGTTCAGTCAAACTGATTACATGTTACGAGTTTCATAAGTTAGTTGTCAAGAAAAAACTCACCCTGGAGGCTAATGCTTGGTTGACCAGACTTGTATCTGATACAGAAGTAAAGAAGGCAATGTCCCAGTTTAATCCTGATAAATCTCCAGGCCTTGATGGATACAATGCCAATTTCTTTCAGAAGAATTGGTCCATTGTAGGTTTCGATATCATCAAGGCAGCCCAAGAATTTTTCCAAACTGAAAACTTTAGAAGGAAGTCAATCATACCTTTATTACTTTGATACCTTAAGAGTATTAGTGCTACTTCTTTGTTTGATTACAAGCCTATATCTTGCTGCAACTTATTTTACAAATTTATCTCTACAGTTCCAAGCAACAGAATTAAGATGGTAGTGGGGAAGTTGTGTAGGGAGAAAAGAGATAGAGGAGATAAAAAGACATCGGAAGAGTTTTTTATAACCCATCAGGAAGATAGCACAGATATCAAAAGTCAAAAAGAGCAAGAATAGGAACTTGTTGCAAGCCAGGACAGAGCCCGGTCGACCGCCCGGTCGACCGGTGGACAGAGCCCATTCGACGGGGTGCACGACGTGCAATGACATGGCCCGGTCGACCGCCAGGTCGACCGTGACAAAAGAACGGTCAATCGTGTCGGTCGACCGACTGTCATGAGCTATCTCTCGGTTGGTCCTGGTTGACCGACCAGTCGACCGACAGAGCGTTATGTTCTCCTTTCAGGATTTAGACTTCTTTTCTATTTTGGGTCGAATCCAATCTGGGTTTCCTAAATCCCTGGGACTCTCTGGCTATAAATATGGGTTAAAGCCCTCATGAATTATATCCCTCTTGTATCTCACTGAAAATCTCTCTTGGAAATTCCTTGAAGCAAGGAATAAGTTGTAATTGATTGTTAAATAATAAAATCCCTCTCTCCCTTGCCCCGAGAACGTAGGCAAAATGTCGAACCTCGTTAAATATGTGTTGGCTTATTTTCTCCCTTATTTCTTTGTTCTCGGCGTGTGGATATTTCTCCACTGCATCTATCTCTATTGATAGATTCCTCATTGGTTGTTGACTCGTGCGCAATAAGTGGCATCAGAGCCAGGTTCATCGTGGGATCGTGTGTCGATTCTAAGAGCATTACTTGTTGTTTGGCGGAGATCGTGTGTCGATCTCGGAGCAGCGTTAGGACTGTTTTGTGGGATCATGTGTCGATCTCAAAACAGCATTTGCATTGCTCAAGGAATCAGATTCAGTGGAGTAGATCGCTTCGAAATTTTTTGAGGGTTTCACTTTGAGGTAAAGATCCTATCTTTATCCAGCTTTGTTTATCTAACTCTGTTTGCTTGCGCATTGTTTGAGGAATCAATTGAGAAGATGGCTGGAGATAGTACATCCACAGTGAAATCCGTTAATTCACATCTATTGAGGATTGATGTGGTGAAGTACGACAACAAAAACAACTTTGGTATGTGGAGATGTGAAGTGATGGATGCTTGATTAGTCTCTAATTTTGCATAATTTGTATCACATCTTCACATTAATTTCATATTAAATTCTGCTAATAAAGTTTTGCTTGCTTGATTCTAGGTCCATGGTGTACAATGAAGAAGAAGACCCTAACTCACCATTTAATTGATGATTAAAAGCCTATTAAAGATAGCCATGACCTAGATAGCTGATTCTGTGAAAACCAGGGGCTGTAAAGATGAAACCGAGCACAGGGCCTGACAAGGGACAGACGGGACCGCGCGCGGCTCGAAGCGCGGCGCGCGCGCGGCCCCAGTAAGGCCGCGGCCCCAGCCGCGTTTTGGACCAGGGCCTGTCCCCTGGCCCCCCTCTTCCCTAGTGGCTATAAATACCCCTGGGTTCCAGAGAAAGGAGATATACAGAGTTTTAGGGTAGTTTTCATTTTCATGTTGTAGTTTAGTTTAGGTTAGGTTAGTTCTTCTTCTTCCCCATTGTATTTTCTATTTTGTTTAAGATCTTGTATTAGGAGAAAGAGTGATACATGAGTAGAATGCAAGAGTACTTGTAATAGAAGGTGACAAGCTATGAAAGGTGCTCTCTTTACCTCTCTTTATTTTCTATCTAACTTCTTTTACATGCATAGCTAATCTTTTCTCTCAGGCAACTAACTACTAACCACCAACTTGCTAACTTCTTTTATGATAATCCACATGAATCTAATAGCCTCGTTTTGGCCTTGCTCTTGCAAGAGCCATTGATGGCTCATGATGATGGATCTAACACTCTAACTTCCTAACCACTAACAAGCTAACATTACATTACTTCATGCTTACTCTTATCGGGTTTTGATGATTTAAGTGTAGCTTGAACTTGTTTTGTAGAGTTGGGTTGTGATGAGTTACATATGGGTTATGCTTTGAATAGCTCTTGAACCAAGGACTAGTGATGGCCAATGATATATGTGAGGCAACTATCACTAAGAGGTTAGCATGTTGGTGGAGTCATTAGTAGTTAGTAGCCATGGGTTTTCTTTCTCTTTCACTTTGTTTTAGATATACAAAAATCACAAAAATCATTCTTTTCTATGTTTCCCACTTCTTTGTATTTCACTGTACTTCTCTTTTCATCCTTTGTTTCTTTTCTTTTCATTCTTTAAAACTTTGAAGAATCTTTAACAAACACGTGAATCAACCGGTAAAGCTTCTATCGCCTCCCGTCCTTGTGGATATGACCCGTATAGCCACTTCGCTGCACGGAAGAATCGCAAAAGCAGTAACATCAACCCACACTTCCTTCTCTTATTTTAGTGCTTGCTTTTTGCCGATCAATGCATTGACGGTATCAAACCTCAAAGACACTCTATGGTTGGAGAAAAGTGTGATTCTACTACTGAAGAAGATTGAGATAAGATGAACCAGACAGCGTGTGGTTTGATCAGGTCTTATTTGACACAAGACATTATGTATCATGTGTTGCATGAAACAACTGCAAGGCAGCTGTGGGAGATTCACGATGAAAAGTATCTGACGAAAAGCATCGAATCACAGTTGCAGTTGAAGAGGAGGCTTTATCGTTTCCAGATGAAGAGGGGAACTCTATAGACGAATACATGAATAGCTACACAAAGCTTCTTACAGACCTAGTTAATGTGGATGTGAAGATCGATGAAAAGGATAAGGCGGTAATTCTATTGAATTCTCTTCCTGAAGAAGAGTATGAGGCCTTTACTCTTATATTGATCAATGAAAGAAAATCTCTTAACTACAATGAGATGTCTCTGCTCTTGTGAATTATAAAGTAAGGAGGCAGGACATACTATCTTCTTCAAGGAGCACAACAGTAGAGGCATTGGCGGTAAGAGGCAAAAGTTCTAATCGGAAGGGCAGAGGTGATCGGGGAAGATCGAAGTCCAGATCAGAATTCAGAGGTCTGAAGAAGAACCAGTGCGCCTTATGTAAGGAACTAGGGCACTGGAAGGTTGATTTGTCCAAAGGCCAAAGGTAAGAAGGAGTCAAAGAATGAGGCAAATCTCGCAGAGGTGGTCAATACTCATGCCAATACTTCATAGGCAGATGGATCATACTCAGACTCACCGGTATTCTCTTTTTCTGTTACTACTCCTACTATCGGTTACTCAGGTAATGCTGAGTGGATCTTAGATACAGGAGCTACCTATCATGTGTGCCCGAACAGGGACTAGTTTTCTAACTTTGAGAAGCTAGATGGATGTTTCACTGTCATAAGTTATGATCATTCATGTAATGTGGAGCGAATAGGTATACTCTGTATCAAGATGTTTGATGGAATAGTATGAGAATTGAAGGAAGTGAGGTATGTACCTCAACTCAAAAGGAATCTTGTCTCTGCTGGTGTTTTGGAAATGTTGGGTCTTGTGGTATCTATACGAGATGGTGTTCTCAAGATGACCAACAGCTCAATGGTGGTTATGAAGGGCGTCTGCCAGAACAATCTCCACTACTTGAAGAGTAGTACAGTTACAGGTCAGGTGGAGACTTCTATTGCTTCAGATGATGTTTTCACACAGGTCTGCAGATGAGGCTTGGACACGGAGGTGAAAAGTCTTTGCAAGCTCCAGCGAAGAAGGGATTATTGGAAGGTGCATCTACCTGCAACATGGAATTGGGTGAACACGACATTCTGGATAAGAAGAAGATGAATTTCAGCACCCCTACTCACCACTCTGAAGGTCTTCTTGAATGTGTTCACATAAGTATTTAGAGACCTGCAAAGATTGCATCGCTTGGAGGTCATAGGTACTTTCTCTCTCTTATTGATAATTTATCTAGGCATTGTTGGATATATCCCATGAACAAAGGTTGGAGTCCTAGGATTGTTGGTGAAGTGGAAGGATATGATGGAGAAACAGACTGGTAGGAAGATCAAAGAGCTACAAATTGGTAATATTGAAAGATTCAAGAACCAATTCCTACGATTTGGCCAGAACACTGGTATTGGTACTCACTTCACAGATGGAATACATGAGTTGGTTAAGGAGATAAACTATTCCTTGCTGGAGAAGGCTCGGTGTTTGTTGTCTAATGCACAATTAGACAAATCATTTTGGCTGAGGCGATTGTGTATGCTAGCCATCTCATAAATGGATTGTCATCGACTGCAATAGGAGTTAAAACTCCACTAGAAGTTTGGTCTGGAAAAGCTACTCATGATCATGGTTTGCTACGGGTATTTGGAAGCCGGCCTACTTTAGTGCCAAAGATGGCAAGGTGAATCCGCGAGCAAAGAAGTTTGTATTTTTGGTGTCAAAAGAAATATGAACGGCTACACGTTATGGGACTCTGAAATAAGAAGATCGTGTTGAGTCAGCATGTCACCCTTTAATGAGACTTCAGTGTTGAAGTCTACCATCTCTCAGCAGGTAGGAAGGACGAAGACCAAGGATGTATCGTAACAGGTGGAGGTTGATACTACTCCACTACCTTCAGTTGGTTCGGTATCAGTGAGAATTTCACCATATGGGACACCGGGTGAAGGTCATGTAGCCAGTTTTGATGTTGAACAGGTTGAAGACATTAATGAGAATGTCAAATTATTTGCAGCAATTGGAACCAAGATAAAACCACAAAAGTGGGTGAAGAAGCATGAATCTCAAGCTTGCGACCGCGACAAGCTCAATTTGAAGGCCGTTGTGCTCCATAACGGTAGTAAGGAGATTCATATGACACAGCCAGGTTGGTTCAATGCTAAAGATTCAGTCACAGGTGTTTGAGCTTGATGGAGCTCATTTCAATGAACTACAGTTGGCTTGGTCCCTTGGGCAAGGTACGTAGGCAGGCATAAAGGCGCAACCATTTAGTGATGCAACCAGTATGAAGCTATTTGGGTTCTCGAGAAGCTGATTGAGACTTTATATAGAGGTGAAGAGTTGGACTTCACTTAGAGGTGAAGAGTTGGAATTCACGTAGAGGTGAAGCATTGTGATCTCCATGAACAGTTGATCTTCTGGTGAGATGATGGTTAAGCTTGCATAAGGGGGTGTGCATCCAGTTTGTTGAAGCCGATGATGGTGTTTGGTGTGCTCTACTCAGATTTGGTTGGACCGTCTTGAAGATATGTGGACTGGAGAGAGCCAGTTAGTTGGAGAGTCAGTTTTGGCTCATGATGGGTTCTTCTTGAGGTCATTTGGAATAGAGTTCCATGAAGTTGCTGAGTTGTACACACATTCGTTGGTCGGCTCATATGGCGTTGTTCCTCATCGGTGAAGTGATGGGAAAGCATGTATGGTGCATTCCGTTTGGATAGCTGAGCTGAAGTTGGAAGCCTACAATTAATATTGGAGTTTGGTGAGAGTTGCAGGTGGTGACAACAAACTCAATTTGGATCTAGTGTGATCAGTGAAAATCAATTGTAAGTGTGCCGCCGATTCATTTGAAGGAACAAGTTTTGTCGGTTGGTCAAGTCGAGATCGTGTGTCGATTTCACCGAGATCGTGTGTCGATTTCGCTAGGTGTTCGTGGAGTTCGACTCAGATTTGAAAAGTCATTATCGAGGTCGAGAATTGTAGGGAGAAAGGAGATAGAGGAGATAAAATGACATCGGAAGAGTTTTTTATAACTCATCAGGAAAGTAGCGCAGAGATCGGAAGTCAAAAGCAGCAAGAACAGGAACTTATTGCAAGCCAGGACAGAACCTGGTCGACCGCCGGGTCGATCGTTGTGCACGACGTACACAGGCATGGCCCGGTCGACTGTGGCAAAGGAACGGTCGACCGTGCCGGTCGACTGACTGTCATGAGCTATCTCTCGGTTGATCCAGGTCGACTGACCGGTCGACCGGCGTTCTGTTCTCCTTTCAGGATTCGGACACCTTTTCTGTTTTGGGGTCGAATCCAATCGGGGTTTTCTAAATCCCTGAGACTCTCTGACTATAAATATGGATTAAAGCCCTCATGAATTGTATCCCACTGAAAATCTCCCTCGGGAATTCCTTGAAGAAAGGAATAAGTTGTAATTGATTGTTGAATCAATAAAATCGCTCTCCCTTGTCCCGAAGACGTAGGCAAATTGCTGAACCTCGTTAAATATTGTGTTGACTTGTTTTCTCCCTTGTTTCTCTGTTCTCGGCGTGTGGGTACTTCTCCGCTGCATCTATCTCTATTGGTGGGATTCCTCATTGGTTGTTTCTTCGCGCGCAACAAGAATTGAAGGACTTGGGTCACCATCCCAAAAAAACCAGCCTTCTAAGTGGAGTTGCCCAAATCCTTATATACCCAAGACCATTCCCACGTCTAGCTGATGTGGACAATTTGTTCGACCCAAATCCCAACAAGTTGGTATTAAAGAATCAATGTGCTTTCATTGCTGGCAGGTACATTACTGACTGCAATCTCCTAGCTCACGAGTTGATGAGAGATTTCAAGAATATGGGAGCTATAGCTTGTCTCAAGGTAGATCTAACAAGGCTTTTAACTGGAGGTTTGCTTTATAATGCAACGCATGGGCTTTCCTCATACATGATTCGTTTGGATCAGAGAATGCTAATCATCTCCATCATTCTCAGTGCTGATTAATGGGAGTCCTTCAGGGTTCTTCTCCAGTAACAGAGGCATAACATAAGGAGATTGCCTTTCCCTTATATCTATGTCCTTGTCATGGAGTTCTTTAGTATTCACAGGGATTTGAGCTTGGCTGCAGGAAAGGTGAAAGCTAAGAAAAGAGGGACTGATGGGCATGTCTCACACCTCTTATTTGGATATGATTTATTGATCTTTACCAAAGGCTCAGTAGCATCAATCAAGAAAATTAATAACATACTTGAAATGCTAGCCCAGAATACTGGTTTGCTCATTAACGAAGACAAAAGTAAGATCATTTCAGCAAGGGATGTTCTAACAAGGTGACTCTATTGCAAGTTGCTGGGGGTGACAGAAGGTAAGCTGCCTTCGGAGTATCTTAGAATACTTTTGTCAATTAACTACTTGAAAGCCAGACATTATGCAGCGTTAATTGACAAGTGTAGGGAAAGAGTTGATGGGTGGATGGCAAAGACACTTTCTTTCTCCGGTAGAATTGAACTTATTAAATCAGTAATCTTTGGTTCAATTCAAAACTAGATGCTGGCTTTCCACCACTATACAAGTGGCAGATAAGCTCGTCCACGCTGAGGGAGAGTCCAACGGCCCAACCCACCAGAGTGCTGCAGTGAGTGTGGCTTTTGCGTCCTAAGACCTCCATGATTTGCAAGATGCCATTGTCTAGATCACATTCCCAAATGCCACTCAAGCTGCCAGAACTGCGTGCAAAGCCCTGCAGTTGATCTATCCTCCACTCTACCATTTGCCTGGACGTGAACTTTGTAAGCTATCTTACGTGCAGAAAGAAGTGCGCGAACACTGCTTCCAAATCAATCATCAACTACGAGATCGATCCAAAATTTCCGCTCATCTCACACACACACACGCGCGCGCAGCGCGCGCGTCTGCAGTGTTAAATGAGAGAGGAATGTATACATGAACAATGTTGTGTGCGCCACCATGTTCCTTCTACTGCTTATAAGTAGGAGTTTTAAATAAAATGGATCTCTATTCCTAGTATATTGTTCTCGTTGTTTGAGTGTATAGCGAATGATCTTGTGTTCCAAAAACTTGACTGTTGGAACCACCAGCGACAGAGCAGAGATGCGCCGGAGAATAGTCGCCAAATACAAGAACAAAGCAAATAAATAAGAAAACGAGAACACAAGATTTAACGAGATTCGACAATTTGCCTACATTATTATGGCAGAAGGGGAGAGAGATTTTATAAAAACAATCAAGTATAGGATACTCAATATACAATAGCAGGGCAATTCACCTTCTTTATATAGGCAGACAATCCCTCAAGAAAAGGAAACTAATAACTCTAAATCCTCAAACTTTTTATTCTTCTCTCTCCCCCACATCGGCTCACCCTGGAATTTTCAGATTCTTGTAGATTGACAACTCAGATCAGTTTATCTTTAAGAAAATATAAAATTAAATAACGTTTCATAGTCATAAAATAAATAAGAATCTTAAAGGCACTAAAAGAAAATATACCAGAAATAAAATTATTGTTATAAAGTTTTCTCATCACGTACATAGGTTGTGATCTTTTGAGAGGAAAAAGGATATTATAAGAAAAATAAATAGCACTAATTTACATCTCAACGATCTCATGAAATGAGTTATGTAACGCCCCGATCCTAAGGATACGGAGACGTTATGGCGACGCATATACGCGAGAAAAATACCCCACGTATACACGCTAAGCCTCAATTGTAACCTGAACAAGCTATAAATCAGAACTAAAATAATCATCGATCACTGCAATAATACATATAGTCAACCACGCATGATATCATATGAATCAAGAGCTAGAATAGTGACTGGAATACGAACTGAACTGATATGACAAGAATCAGGAAGTAATATGAAAGCTAAAAAGATAAGAGTACCAGAATAGAATAGGAAGAAGCTCCAGCTATTCGCGAAGCATACGGCCTCAACGAACACCTGCACAAAGGAAAACTGCAATAATACATATAGTCAACCACACATGATATCATATGAATCAAGAGCTAGAATAGTGACTGGAATACGAACTGAACTGATATGACAAGAATCAGGAAGTAATATGAAAGCTAAAAAGATAAGAGTACCAGAATAGAATAGGAAGAAGCTCCAGCTATTCGCGAAGCATACGGCCTCAACGAACACCTGCACAAAGGAAACCAACCGTCCAATAGCTGGACGTGCAAACCCAGGGTCGTCAGAACGCGACCATAATGAGTGTGTGTGTAAAGGGGAAACAGCTCGTGCAAAAGAAACAATGTGCATAAATAATAATAAGAACAAATGCAATTATAAGAGACTAAATAACAAGATGAGTAACTGAACAATAATATACATGAAAGCAACACGAATAAAGATAGCAAGAATAAGAGTACATGTACAAGACAAGTAAAGCAACTGTAGCAAACAACAGATGTCTAGATGTGTAACCTATCACATGTCACTAGGTTGGTATCCAAGTCTGGTCATAAGTCTGGTCCTGGTTACCATCATGGGTCTATCATAATGATATATAGATATTCGACCAGGTGATTACAGTTAGTCACAATACATCAACAGTTTATTATTAATTATGTCAGCGAACACCAATTATCACACGTAATAGACGCATCCCATACTACGCCTACCACACATGCCAATCGATGTCCTCAGTTATTGAAACTGATCGGTTGGAGACATTGTCCATGCTTTAGGTGGGTCCCGTACATACCCGGGACCACGGCCCAGATGTCTGGCGCTGAACCAGGCCCTACCGCCAGGTAGTCAGTAACAGTAACAGTACTCACAGTATCACTGTGGAACAGTAAACTCACAGTAACACTGTGGAACAGTAAACAGATGGGATGTCAGTCATCCCCCGGAACCCTGCAGTGGAACCGTAAGTCGGCTGCGCAACCTGTATCCTAGGTCCACCCAAAATACAGACGCTGTCTCCTCCATCAATTTCCCCAATCCCAGTGCAAGTTGTTCAATTACTTTATTATTTATTGAAATTCAGTTAAATCAGTCAATGTCAATATTATCTAGGATACTGGGACGATACTGTAGGGGGCCGGAAAGTTTGGTGGTCGGAGAAAGTGGTTTTAGCTGTAAAAGATTTCCTTGATTCAAGCGAAACGATTACAACCAAAAGAACTACTCTTCCCTCTTTTCCAGTTACAAGGGAGGGAGGATGTCTGAATCTTCCCTTTGTTTAAAGCTGGGTTCTTCGTGTGGCGATGGAGAGTGAATCTTGTTCTCCGTTGACCAGATGACCGTCCTAGACCGTCGGGGGTCTTCTCTTCGGTCGGTAGAAAGAGTAACTCAGCTCCGTCTACCAAAACTCTCAAAGAGGAGGTAGGCGAAGAGCGGCTAGTACTCAGTAAGCTCGCTGAAGAGTCGTGCTTCTCTCTTGATGATCCTCCTGCCTGGATTCGATCGATTTTGATGATGCCCTATCTCAAAGCTCTCTCTCTTCAAAACTCCGATCTTCTGCCAAGCTTCGATCCTCTCAAGCTTCTCTCCCCTCAAGCTTCTCTCCCCTCTTCATAGCAAACAAGGCTCTATTTATAGGGGTCTCAGGGGGTGAAGGTGCCTCCTGAAAACGCTCCCGAATGAGGGGCCACTACCCGCTACATGCGCGGTGACTGGCCCCGCAATCAGGGCAGTTGCAACTGAGACGCGGGCGTTGGGCCAAACGCGCCTTGAAGTTTGAGACGCGGGCGTCGAGCCAAACGCGCCTTGAGACGCGGGTTTCGGGCCTTCACGTCTGGATGCTGAGGCGAGGGCGTCGGGCCGATGCGCCTGGATGCTGAGGCGCGGGCGTCGGGCCGATGCGCCTTGATGCTGAGACGCGGGCTTCGGGCCGACGCGTCTTGATGCTGAGACGCGGGCTTCGGGCCGACGCGTCTGAACGTTGTGACGCGGGTGTAGAGCCAACGCGTCTTAATGCTGAGACGCGAGCATCGATTTCTCGCGTCTAGAGCTTGAGACTCTGCTTCCTTAATGGCTGGTCTGTTAGTCATTTTTAGACAGCCTACAGAACCCCCTCCAAAGTTTCTGATATTTCGCAGTTGAATGGGACGGATTTCGGAATACTTTGGATCTTTAGCCGTGTTCGCGTTTATGACTGGACTGTTGATGCTTCGGGTTTGATCTTATCTGGAATTGGTCTTCGTGAGTGTACTGTTGAACTCTTTGAAGCCGTCAGAGTTGATCATGTTGAGTGTCTAGATACACAGTCTAGACCTCCCCGATTGCTTTTAGTCTGTCACGGGTGCGCTTTTGGCCGGGAGTGGTTGGTTGTCTGTTTGCGTCAGTGTACTGTTGAACCGACTTTGCAGAAGCAGGAGACTGGACGCAGGTTCCTTTTTGAAAAAGCAGAGACTGCTTTAAAGACGCGACTTCTTAGCGAGACGCGATGTTTGGCCTGTTTGAGGGGACGCGGGCTTTGGAGAGACGCATCTCTTGAAATGCAGACGCGATTTTCTGGGTGCATTTATGATGATGCTGACGGGGCATGTCCACCGAAGAGCCGCGTACTTTGGGACGCGCACCTGTGCCATGTCATGATTACGCCGCCAGCTGGCCTGGGGAAACGGCGAGATTTCGCCTTTTGGCGCGCGGATCCCCCGGTTCATTAAATGAACTGCTCCACGTGTCAACTTCTGACTTGTGGCGGGGTCGCGACGCATGATCTTCCCTGTTTAAACAATGATTTGGCTCCACGCGTCAGGCAGCGATTCGCTGCAGCGTTTTTTTGGGCCAAACGCTGCGTATCTTCGCGAATCTCTGTGCCTATAAAAGGCAACAGTTAGAGAGATGTATCTTCTTCTCCGAACGAACGCATTCTCTGAAAAAAAAAAGAACTTCCTTCTCTCTCCAACTATTCATCTCCTCGCTCGGATTTCTTGATCTTCAATGGCTCCCAAGACAAAACCGACTGCATCGACCTCAAGGGCGACCGTCGCCGAGGCTGAGAGGGATGCTTCCTCTGCGCAGGAGGGTGTTTTCCGAGGTAAAAATGTACCTTCGGTGTGGGTTCCGCCATTAAAACATGTTCATAGAACCCTAAGGACCTTTAACACAAGATCGTGTTTGATTCTCGGACGCTGTCCTTGAGATGATAACCGGGGCGCGGGCCTGATGATCCGACGCTGGTGAACTCTGCACTCTGGGTCCTTCACTTAGAATATTTCTAATTGTGAAGGTCTCTGGACGCGATTTGTAGAACGCGGATTTGATCCATGCGTTCTGTGCCGCGTTTTGTGCCATCAGGCGCTGGCGTCTGAGTCCAAGCACTTTGAAATTTCACAAGTCTTGGTTTGCAGAACGCGGATTTGATCCTTGTGTTCTGTGTCTTCAACCGCCGATTTTGTAGAATCTGGCGTTTGAGTCCAAGTACTTCGAATTTTCATAAGCAGCTTTGCAGGTCTGGACGCGGATTCGAAAAATTCCTGCGTCCAGTATCTCTTCTGCGTTTTGGTGCAAGTTCGCAGGTCTGGACGCGGATGATAACTCCTGCGTCCAATGTCTCGGCTGCGTTTTGAATTATGAACACTTAGCGTCTTCCCTTATTTTTGGCAAAGTATCTGACCAAGTGTCTTTTTCTTTTGCAGTGCCGCATGTTTCAGGTTCACTTGCCAAGATGCACCATTTCGGCCGCGTGGGTGGTGCCGACCACCGTCTGACTTTTGCACTGCGAAGGACCATACCTGTGACTGCTGACAGGTCGCCAGTTCGCAGGGAAATGATTGCCCATGTTAATGAGAGGACTTCTCGGGTGCTTATGACCGATGCAGTCTTCGCAACGGATACCCACATCAAGCTGGAGAAGCCTGCTTTCTTCTTTGGAGATCATGTCAGCGACGGTGGCAACCCCATGTATGACGGGAATTACAGGTGGCTCCGTCAGATAGGGGAGAGGAGATACTTCCTTCCAGCCATGGAGAGGATGCTCCCGTTGTCTTATCTCCAACATCTGTCCGTCCTTCGGAAGATGAAGTGGGACGTGTCCCGGGATATCTCTGAGATTACCTTGGGAATTTCAGCTCCCAGAATGTATACCGTCATGATTGCCATGACCGGGCGGTCCTCGGCTTGTTTCCTGGGTCACGCAAGTCTGAGCTTCCAGTCGGAGAGATCCCGCAGCTTGCCACCACCTTCCTCAACTCGTTCATAGAAGCAGAGGGTGATTATCCGGCCAAGTTCCATTTGCCAGGATGGGTCCACTCCACGGAGAATTCTTGGTGGGGCAGGATGGTGGGTTTTGTCCTCTCCGATCTTGGAGATCTGCTTGAGCACGTGGGATTATACTCAGCAGTCAGGGCCGTACAATGGGGCATCCCAATGAGCTCTCACAACTTCTTCGGGATCTTGGAGCGCTACAACCCTCAGACGGGGACATTCTTTACCCCGGTTGGAGAAATGGGCCTTGCACTGCATGAGTTGCATGAGGTCTCGGGGCTGGTGATGGGGGAGTTCCCTTATGAAGAATATGTCCCGACTGCTAGGGAGCTTGACCTTATAAAGAAGGATTCCCCTGAGGTGTACGAGACCTATTGGGAAGTGATGTGCCACTTCCATATTTGTGGTCAGGTAACCGGTTGGAGGACGCATGGAGTCAGGCATCTATCCTGGGCCAATTACTTATTCAGCAATGTCAGCAAGAAGGATCATTCGATAACTCGACTGGCTCCCCTCTCTGAACAGGGAGTTGATGACATGGTCGCACAAGCTTCTGAGGGCTTTTACACCACTGGGTCGAACGAGGACGGCTTCGAACCTGATACGCTTTTTGAAAGCTATCATCACCGGGCCCGGGCTTCTATCTCTAGTCGAGCGCTGTTGGCGGGCTTCTTGATGCTGTGGTTGAAGCGTTGCGTGGTACCTACACGGCCACATGAAGTCATTATTGCCGACGTGGTGTATCCAGCAGTGCTCCTGGCCCATGGCCGTCCTATAGCCCTTCTTCCGGCCGTGGCGGCTGGCATTCAGAGCGGGTTGCGGGCGCTAGCCAAGAGACTATGCGAGGCTCCAAGGACTGTCGACTCTCAAGGCAAGCCGTATGTCGATTCAGAGGGAAACCCGACGGCAAGGCGCCCCAACCCCCGAATGGAGTTGCCTTACACGTATCTCATGGCCTGGTACGTGATGCATTGCCCTTCTCTGATGACAACGGCGCGTGGGAGTAAGAGTCCTGTCCCTTTTGTGAGGCGGCTGGAAGACTCGGATTGGAGTGACACCTATATATATTATATTCGGAGACGTCTCTCAAATGCCGCCAATTACCAGCTCAACCGCTGCTTCCCTGGAATTCCTGGTGCATCCTTTGGTGAGCAATTCACTGATTCTATAGGTCGGGATGACCTCACCCAACTGTCTGCGGGAGTCTTCCGGTGGTTGATCAATATACGACCAGGATATGTGCTGTTTCGCCAAGGGACTTCCTGCACTATCGAACCGTATATGCCAAGTCGTTTTGCCCGACAGTTTGGCTATGCTCAGCTTTATGTCGGCAATCCGAATACACAACTTGCCTTCAATGGGAATTTGTGCGAAGGTGCTCGAGCCTGGTATTATAGCGTGGCTGGGGGGACAGAGGCAACTTTCCGTTTGCCCGTCGAGGAGCCGAAGAACCTTACCAGCTTCACTTTCTGCATCTGGTATTCTCGGGTAAACCAGTCACCGGATTTTGCTCCTGGGTATACGGGTATTGAGGGCATTAATGCCTATCTCAAAACACAGTCGGAGTCTGGCAAAGGCTCGCACATGATCACCCAGTATTTAAAGGTCCAGAAAGAGCTGGAGAGAGCATCTCAGAGAGAAGCCGAGGGAGGCTCAAGAGAGGAGCCCCGAGTAACCCGGAGTAGAACCAAGCTAGGGCCACAGGAGGGGCCTTCTACCACCAAGGCTCAAGAATTGGTGAGTAAGCGTTGTCGGGGTCCTACCTCAACTGCTGGTCCTGTTTCGAAGAGGGCTCGGAGGGAATTAGCAACAGAAGTCTCTCCCTCGGAAGGCATTTCTGCTGGAGTTGAGGACTGTCCTGAAGACCTCTTTATCATGGTTGAGGAACCGCCAGAGGATAAAAATCTCCCCAGTTTAATCCGTGCTCCTAGGTCGCACAGAGGGACCTGTAAGATTGCGGGAGAGGGGGAATTGGTTGACAAACTCACTATAGCTGACGAGGAAGTACAGCTCGTGGGAGGGAATGTCCAAATTCCAGGGTTCTCAGCTCGGCCTGAGCCTTCTTCTGCTCGTGAAGGGAGAGATAAGGCACAGCGGTCAGGGCCTCCTAGTGTCTTCATCTCCAGCGCTCGGATAATCGACCCTAGTCCTACCACTGGGGTGATTGGTGGCAAGGCTCCGGTCACCGAGGACCTTTGCGTTGAACTGTCGTCTTCCGCGTCTGATACGGAAAGCGACTTTGAAGATAAAGTCGACTACGGCCATGAACCTGCTTTTCCTGACCCGAGTAAGTTCTCACGCATCTCGGAGGGGAAAATATACGGGGGTGAATCATCGACTGCGTTACCGCCGGCTATAATCCCTGCTGAAGGTATAACTTCTTCGCCTGTCGAGGCGATGGAAACAGAGTTGACCCAGCCCAAGGGGATTGAGGCTTCGGCCGCTGAGATAACCTCGGAGGGGGTAGCTGTTGAAGTTGGGGAGCCTTCCCCTTTGCCAGGAGGGGAAACAACCATTGAGGCTGAGGAGGCTCTCACTCCGCCGGTGGAGAAGGCTACTGCTGAAGCTGGGGAGACTCCCATTCTACAGGACTCGACGCCTCTGGACCTCGAACCTAGTAAGGCAGCTCTGACTGAGGGGGCTCAGGTGGGGAGTCTGACGATCAGCACCCTTCCAGAAGGCCACACAGCTCAATCCTCGGTGGAAGTTTCTGAAGAGGTTGTGCTTACAGCTCCTTCCTTGGTCGTGGAAGCTCCTGCAGAGGCAGCGCTCCAGGAAGCGCCAGTGGGTAGTCTTGTTCTTGCCACATCGACGGCTGGCACGGCTCTTGTGCGAGAAGACCCGCCCTATATCCCTTATCCCGTGACAGAAAAAGGGTCGGGAAGCTTCTTAGGTGGTGAAGACATGGGGGAGCTGGCACGTCAGATGGTGCAACAATTCTTCACCTCGATGGGATCATGTATTGATCTCATCTTCCGTGGACACAGCACCTTCCAGTTCGCCCAGAGGCTTCTTGAAAATATGGCCGTGAGCGTCGAATTGGCGGGAGGCCCTTCACTTGCCAGGGCATGCCTGCAGGTGGTAGAGCAACTTGGAGATAACCTGCGGGAGCTGGAATCTTTGGAAGATGCAGGTTCTTCCGGCGAGGCCCAGGCCATCCTGACTAGGCTCCTAGCTGCTCAGGAACGGGAGCGACAGGAGGCGGAGGCGCAGATCACTGCCGAGGTCCGTGACCTTGAATATTCCAAGGCTGAATTTCAAAAATTAGCCGGAGATTCGAGGGAATCTGAGCTCAGTGTGCAGAGCACGGAGCAGGTCATCCTCAGAACTCGGGACATTATCGCCAAGGCGGAAGCTGTTCTTGCGCTAAATGAGGAGAAACTTGTTTCCCTCAAAAAGGAGCTTGAGGAGCAACGGGCTGCTACGGTGCGTGCTGAAGAGAGTCTATCCCTGCAATCTTCCAGGGTGGAATCTCTGCGGATGCAGCTGGCTGCCAGAAGTTTCTTATCTGAGGCGGAGCTGCGGGACCGGGCTATCATGGAGGCTGAGAGGACGCGCCAGCATGAGATTCACCGCCTTAGGGAACAAATCCGTTCCTTGGCGAGCCAGGACATTTAGCCTTCTTTTCTTCTTTTTTTTTTTGTAAAGAAAAGGGACACTCTATTTATTAAGAGTGTTTGTATCCACTTCTATCATTTTTTGATATAATAGAAGTTTTCTTTGAAGCTTTTGTCCCAATTTCTTTGTCCTGTTGTGGATGAGTCCAACTCTTGATCACTAGTTGTGATTACTGAACTTAGGTAGGGCTAAGTTCTTTTAATGAGACGCGGTCTTGGCGAGACGCGGCATTAATCCCACAGGGTGAGACGCGGTCATCAGTCTTAGATTTCACTAAGTCCTTTTACTGAGACACAGCGTCAATCATAAAGTGAGACGCGGTCATCATTTCATAAGAACTTAGATTCTACCAAGTCCTTTTGATGAGACGCGGCGTCAATCACAAATCGGAACGCGGTCTTCTTGATGAGATGCGGCGTCAATCAAAAGATGAGACGCGGCATTGATCCGTAAAGTAAGACGCGGCTGTCAGTCCCTGAGACGCAGCGTCAATCACAAGGTGAGACGCAGCTCTGAATAACGCAAAATCTGTCTTGCGCGGATCGGGCAGACGCAAGAGATGCAGCCTTGTCTGCTGAAGGGACGCGGCTTTCCCACCTGCGTCTAATGTGATCTGACTCAAGATTTTTAGGAGATCTTTGCTCGTCAGGTCTCCACTGTCGATTGGGATTTCGAGTCATCCGTTGATTCCCAAGGCAGGTATCCACGCGTCAACTCCTTATTGGACTCAGGAGTTACTGCCCTTAAAGGCAAAACCGACGCGGGCGGTTGAAAATCGATGCTTGCGACGGTTCCCAAAGCGTCGTTCCACGCGTCAATCCTCCACTGGGCTTTGACAATCGTGCGTGACGGTTCCAATTAACGCCCCATTAATGGCAGTTATTAGGGCCTGCCTATAAATAGGGTGCGCTCCCCTTCTATAATCCAAGCTTGGATTATTTCTCTTTGGTGGATTGCTCTGAGAATCCACCTTCTTCAGAAAAGAGTTTCTTGATAGGGACTCCGTCTGCATGGACGAAAGTAATTCCGAGGATGAAGATGACCCAGAGCTCTCACGCTTCGGTTTGGTCTCTTCAAGAAGAACCCCCTCTCAGATCATCTTGGACGCCTGCGTTTGGGTGCAGAGAGGCCAACTCTGGCCAGAGGTCTCTGCTGGTATGTCCCCCGATGATGTGTATAGCCTGAACTTCGGCATGATGATCTGAATGAAGTCCTGGTGCATTCCTCCTCTGGAATTTGTGCCAGTGACTTCTTTGAATGCAGGCGCTTGACGCTGGCTTTGCCCATTGCGTTTTACTGCCTTGGCGCGTTTCAGACCTGAATCTTGCAACTCCTGTTCACCCAACAGAGAGACGGCAATTTTTGGCGTTCTGAAATTCTCTGCGTCTGGTGCATTAGGCGCGGGTACAAACTGAGGCCGCGTTTGAATCCTATGCGTGGCGCAGTTTGACTTGCGTCTGTTTGACTGTGCGGGTCATTCCCGCGTCTGAAGTCTTGAATGGCTGCCGCGTTCTGTTACTCAGTTTCCTTTATAGAAAATGTACTGAGTTCCAGATTTTCTGATTCTCTTGCTTATTCTTTGCAGGTAGGCTTGCTTGTCCTTTTTCAGGTTTGCTGGGCCCCAGGAAGAATATACCGGCTGGCGAACTTGCTCCACGTTCGTTTGTGAGAGATTAAATTATGGTCCTCGTCGTTTGTGAGAGATTAAATTATATCTCTGACGAGGACCCAACCCTCGCCAAGGTCTCTTCAGATCTGGTGCAAGAGATGGATAGGCCGAGTATCGGCGAGGGTGGTCCGGCGGTTACGGTGGCGGAGAAGATCCTCTTCCTCTCCCAACTCCAGAAGTGACATCGAGGACATTCCGTTGGATGGCCTGCTGGGGAAAGGGATGGTGATGAATGCAGGACTCTCTGCTGCCGCTGGACCGAGTGGAGGGTGGCATCCTTTGTGATGACTCCGAAACTTCTGCTCTCACCCCAAGAGTGACTCCATGTTTGTTGGATGATCTGCTAGGGAAAGAGACGCGCCTGAACGAAGGGTTGCAGGACCTTCTGTTGCCACCGGACCTCAAGAACACCATTGCTCTCGGCTTGGTCAGCTAGGGCGCTTTCGAAGTTGGGTCATGCATCAAAGTGCAACCGGTTCCAATTGTGCACCTGGGATCAGATGCAGTTTCAAGGAGTGAGTACGGCCTCAGAGAGAGAGAGGGACTTCTTTGTACTCCTTAATTGTAACACTCAATCTTATTGTATAAGAGAGCGTTTTGTATCACTTTCATGTGTTTGGATATGAATAAAAGTGACACTTTTCTTTTTGCCTCTTTCTGTTGTCTTGAACGTTTTGTTTTAGAAGCAAAAGAATAATTTTGGTGGACCCGCCACTTTATAAAAGAAAGTGACGAGTGGAGCGCGTACCCCCAGAGAAGGTGAACTTTTATCAAGGATTTGGGATTAACTTGATTTAAGATCAGCTGGGGATTTTGATGGAAGCATTGTTTATCGGTGTAATGTTAACCAACAATGCCTCCAAAATGAATTTGATACTCGGTTGGGGAGAATATCAAATGAAACTAGACTCGTGGGGAATCTAGTAGGATTTTTACCGTTAGAGGTGTGATATTAACTTAACGGTTTAGAAGTAGTCTTGTCAGAAGTGTAATATTAACTTGACAAGGACGTGAGTTAGAGGTGTGATATTAACCTAACTCATCAGCATCTCAGTTTTATTTGGGAAAACTGAGGGTGTCACTGTCATAGGTGTGATGTTTAACTTAACAGTGATAGTAATGCTAGAGGTGTAATGTTGAACTTGGCATTAGTCGTCTCGGCTTAAAGAAGTCAAGGAAAGGTCATAGCCATAGGTGTATTGTTGAACTTAGCAATGACTCGGATGCTAGAAGTGTAGTGTTAACTTGGCATCGTTCATCTCGGCTTGGACAAGGAAGTCGAGGAAAGGTCATAGCCATAGGTGTATTGTTGAACTTAGCAATGACTCGGATGCTGGAAGTGTAGTGTTAACTTGGCATCGTCCATTTCAGCTTCGATATGGAAGTCTGAAGAAAGGTGACTATCAGAGGTGTGATATTAACTTGACAGGCACTCGATGTACTGCTTAGAGGTGTAATGTTAACTTAAACAGTAGTTTTGTCAGAGGTGTGATATTAACTTGACAAGAATTTGCTTGCGATAGGAGCAATTTGAGGACCTGTCATTCTATTGATGAGAATTGACAAGTGGAATTTGAGGTGCCAGAGGTATAGTGTTAACTTGGCAAATTTGAGAGTTTGTTACTCTATGCAGAGTTAACAAGCCAGGTTTGTACTCGACAAAGAGTATTCATTACCAGAGGTATAGTGTTAACATGGTAATGATTGCATTTTGTGGTCCTACCATTCTATGGATGAGAATTGGTAAGGGATTTTTGGAGGGAAGAGTGGAATCAAATCCACTTAGGATTTTTAGCAAACCCTCAGCTGTCAACGGATTTGAGGTGCCTTTACCAACTACCGTTTGAGTTGGGCTAGCCATGCTATTCCCCTCAGCATGATGAGTTGTCGAAGACTTATGTTGGACTTAAAAGCCAACATTTTCTTCTATCCTTAGCCGTCGGAGGCGTCGGATCAAATGGGAACGTGTCCCTTAGGATTTTTAGCAAATCCTCAGCTGTCAACGGGTTTGTCATGCCTTTACCAACTACCGTTTGAGTTGGGCTAGCCATGCTATTCCCCTCAGCATGATGAGTTGTCGAAGACTTATGTTGGACTTAAAAGCCAACATTTTCTTCTATCCTTAGCCGTCAAGGGCGTCGGATGTTTGATCAGAGGTGTATTTTTAACTTGATCGGTGGAAGAATGCCATCTAGGGATAGTATTTCTTCAGGAATTTGCCATTGATTGGCATCATGAGTGTATCGCCATTTGAGGTTATGAGGCGATACGATCCATTTGAGTAGACTGACTCTACCACAAATGGTCCTTCCCATTTGGGTTGGAATTTTCCTTTCGTCTTGTGTGTCATGACCATGGGTCTTCGGACGGCTAAGACGAGGTCGCCTTTCCTGAAAGTTCGCGATTTGACTTTCTTGTTGAAGGCTCTGGTGATACGAGCTTGGTAAAGCTCGATTTGTTGTTGGGCCTGAAGACGCTTGTCGTCCAAGGCTTCCAATTCTTGGAGTCGCTGTCGATGCTTCTCCTCTGTTGTCATTTCCGCTGTCAAGGCGACGCGAAGAGATGGAATTTGGATTTCCAGTGGAAGGACGGCTTCGCATCCGTACACCAAGGAAAATGGCGTGGCTTTAGTTGGGGTTCGCACAGTCGTGCGATAGGCCCATAAGCATTCGCCCAACTTATCGTCCCAGTCTCGTTGACTTTTCGAGACGAATTTCTTGAGAAGCTTGCCAATAGTCTTATTGAAAGCTTCTGCGAGGCCGTTAGCGGGCGGATAGTATGCCGTTGATGACACACTCTGGATTCTGAACTTGGCGCAGAATCTCTGAAAAGCCTGGCTGATGAACTGGGGTCCATTGTCATGGACAATCCGCCGAGGCACACCGAAGCGGTAAATAACGTGATGTTTCACGAACTTGATCACGTTAGAAGATTTCACCTCTTTCAAAGGGATAGCTTCGGCCCACTTTGAGAAGTAATCGGTTATCGCTAGGATGAACCGATGTCCCTTTGATGATGGTGGGCTGATAGGACCAACCACGTCCATCCCCCACATTTCGAACGGCCAGGTAGAGGTCGTAGAGTGGAGGTATCCTGGTGCTTGATGGATGAAATCGCCATGTATTTGACAGGCGTGACATCTTTTGGCATAGGCAACAGCATCGGCAACCATCTTGGGCCAGTAGTAACCCAATCTTTGGAGTCGGTTTGCCAGCTTCGGGCCAGGTTGATGAGCTCCACACGTACCATCGTGGGCTTCTTTCAACACTTCGTGGGCTTCTTTTAATGAGAGGCACCGGAGCAGGATCCCATCATGCGATCTACGATACAATGTTCGCGAAATCGCATTGTAGTAGAATTTGGAGGCTTTCCTTCGGATGGCAGCCGCCTCCCTGGTGTCTTCGGGCAAGATGCCGTACAAGACAAAATCAATGTAGGGGAATCGCCAGTCTTTAAGTTCTGGATCGGTCGACACTTCAAGTGTTTCCTTACCGCGACGATCTCCCGTTGACCTCTGGTAGTCTCCGAGGGGACTTTTTGGGCAGTATAGGTCGTGGCTATAGACGAATACCTTCTCCATTGCTCCAGCTGGAAGAGCTAAGGAGGCAGCAAGGGATGCAAGTGCATCTGCATGCGCATTTTGCTTGCGCGGTACATGGTCGATGTAGAAGTTTGAAAACCTCTCGGCCATGTGGATTGTCGCGTTGTAGTAGGGTACTAGATCTTCATGCCTGACCTCATACTCTCCGCGAACTTGGCTGACGATGAGTTTAGAATCACCGTATGCCTCGAGATTTTTAACGCCAATCTCATCGGCGAATTGCATCCCAATCAAAAGAGCGTTGTATTCCGCCACATTGTTGGAACAGGGCTCGGTTAACGAGATAGCTCGGGGAATCACGTAATTTTGTGGGGAGACGAGTACCACTCCTACCCCCGCTACTGTGTGTCCCTCCGAGCTTGCCCTTGATGCACCGTCGAAGAAAAGTTGCCATACTTGACTTTCGAACGACGTCTGAGCTAGGCAGACTTCGGCGACCTCATCTGGGAGATCCTCGTAGAGTTTGGCTGCCCTGGGATCTGGGTGTTCAGCTAGGAAGTCCGCCACCGCTTGTCCTTTAATGGCTTTTTGTGGCAGAAAATGCATCTCATATTGTGATAGCAATATGGCCCATTTTGCCAGCCGGCCATTTAGTGAAGAAGGCTTTGTCATGAGTAACCTCAGGGGGTTGACTTTGGATATGACATTTATGGTTTGGCCCACCAGATAGTGTCGCATTTTCTGAATGGCGAACACCAGTGCCAAACATTCCTTCTCGATCGGGTTGTACCGATGTTCGGCTCCGATCATCGTTCTACTTAGGTAGTAGATTGCTTGTTCTCGCCCCTGGTCATCATTCTGAGCTAGTAGAGCTCCCAAAGAATGATCCATTGATCGGACGTACACCAGGAAAGGCTTTCCGGATACCGGAGCTGCCAGGACTGGTGGTTGGGTGAGGTAGTGCTTGATCTCCTCAAATGCTTGCTGGCAAGCGTCGTCCCAAATGAACGAAACGCCCTTCTTCATCAGCTTAGCGAAGGGTTGGCATCTCCCGGAGAGATTTGAAATGAATCTGCGGATGTATGCCAATCGTCCTTGTAATCCTCTGAGCTCCTTGAGGCTTCTGGGGGGTTGCATCTCTTGGATAGCACGGACTTTCTCCGGATCCAAATGGATTCCTGTGGAAGTCACGACAAACCCTAGGAATTTGCCACTGGCTACCCCCAGGAAGGACTTGGTGGGGTTCATCTTCAATTGATGAGCCCGCATGATGTCGAAGACCACCCTCAGGTCTGCTATGTGATCACCTTTAGTGCGGCTTTTCACCGCAATGTCGTCGACATAACATTCCACCGTTTTGCGTATCTGCCGATGGAAAATGGCATTCATGGCCCTTTGGTAGGTTGCCCCCGCATTTTTCAGACCGAAGGGCATGACGGTGTAGCAATATACCCCTAGAGGTGTCCTGAAGGAGGTGTGCTTTTCGTCATCGGGATACATCTTGATTTGATTATATCCTGAGAACCCGTCCATAAAGGACATTCGCTCGAATCCACAAGTATTGTCAATCATGACATCTGTGATTGGCAATGGGAATTCGTCTTTGGGGCAGGCCTCGTTTAGATCACGGAAGTCGATGCAGATCCGGATCTTCCCGTTCTTCTTGGCGACGGGGACGATGTTGGCTACCCAGTCGGGATGCTGTTCCTCCCTGATAAAGCCGGAGTCAATAAGCTTCCTGACTTCTGATTGGATTGCCTCCATTATCTCTGGACGGAACCGTCGCTGCTGTTGTTTAACGGGCTTCATGTCCGGATTGATGTTGAGGCGATGCATAGCCACTTGAGGATCAAGTCCAGGCATGTCCTCATAATTCCAGGCGAAGACATCTATATACTCTTGTACAAGAGATATTAAATCCTTCTTCTCTGGAGGCGACAGGCCGTCACTTATGAAGATGGGTTTAGGATTGTCTTCATCTCCTAGGTTGACTTGAACAACCTTGTCTTCTGTGGGTGGCTCACGCTGTTCAAAGCGGGTGTCCCAAAGAGCATTCAAATGTTTGATCCAAGGATCTGTATCGGATTGGATCATTTCTTCATCTTCATCCTCCAGATGGCTTGTCGAAACCATGTTTACTGAAAGCCCTTTGAAGATGTTGCCGACACTGACATCTGATTCCCATGACGACGTGTCTGATGAGCAGTCATGACTTGACAGTCTCTCCGAATCAGAGGCTGATGGCACTGGAGTTGATATATAGCCCAACCCCGGCGCGTCCGATGATAGTAATCAGGGGTTTTCCCTTTCGGTACAAAGGATCGAAGCAGTGTTCTTCTTCCTTTTCCGAAGTTCAACCCAGGCCTGTTGGTTAGATCATACCCCATGCGCTTCATCATCTTGAGCGTTCTTGGTTCATAATGATCGAACTGAGGGGATTCATCCTCACCTTCCGATTCTTCGTGGGGCATTGGTTCAGATGCGATTCGCCCAAAAAGTATTGGTCTTTGGCCTTTTCGTCCGGCTGGAACCATGAATACAGACTCTTGCGCGTCACCATTATCTTGGTATGTCCCGAAGGATGATTTCACCGGTACATGCAAAGATGTCAAGGCATCTATTGCCGACCAGAGGTCATCGTCCACGTCGGTAGTGGTATCCGACGGTATTGAATCGGAAACATACACAGGGAAATACGCAAAGTCTAAATCTTCATTAATGTACCAACCACCCGCATCGTCGGTGGTATCAACATCGAGCTTATTAGTGCTCTTTACAATGGGCTCCAACTCCCACAGGCACTCTTCTTTCTCAGGCTCAACGTCAGCTTCATTACCAGAGTCTGGCTCCTCTGGTTGTGGGGTTTCATTAGTCTCCTCCGGATCCTGATATAAGAGGGAGTCCGTGAAATAATTTTCAACCCCTTTAAACGGATGCCTTTCGGCAATCAACGTTCGGACCTGTCCACTCTCGTCAATGTATTTCATGACTTGGTGGAGAGTAGAGGGAACGATGGAATTGCGGTGAATCCATGGTCGTCCCAGCAACAGGTTGTAGGAAGTGTCCGCGTCAATGACGTAACACGTCACTTCTGACTTGAGGCTCCCGATCTGGCATTTGAGCTTGATCTTCCCCATTGGGCGGGAGCTGTTGGCATTGAACCCGTAAATAGTCGTCTGGGTAGGGCTCAGACGATGGGTAGGAATGCCTAGAAACTGCATAACCCGGCGAGGTATGATGCTCAGCGCGGACCCTGGGTCTACCTGGATGCGGTTCACCTCGGATGACCCAATATACCCTGTGAAGTATAGGGGTCGGTCATGCTTCCCTTTAACCTGCATGTCATCTGTTGTGAAGGTGATGCAGGGAGCATTTGGGGAGGTGTGGAGGCAATCCTCTTCATCTTCCTCCCTTGGCACGCGGGTCATAAAGACCTCAGCATTTGCCAGAGCTTCTTGTAGAGCCTCTCTGGTTGACTTTGATAGCCTCAGGAGCTCATACAAGGTAATGCGTGCCGGGATGTTGGCTAGTTGAGCCAAGACGTCGAAGCGGTAAGGTGTCGAGGATCCTTCCGTTACACCTTTCGCAAGAACTCGAGAAAACCGAGTTTCTTTCTGCTTCTCCCCAGGCTGTTTAGAGGAGGGCTTGGCTGGTTCCACGGCTGGTTGCGGAGAAGCCGCTGCTGTCTCGCCGTACTGCTTCAAGTATGCCTGTCCTGAACGGGTCCCCGCCGTAGGTTGGCTGGGCTCTGCGGCCAGGACTATTGTTTCCTCTTCTGAGTCAGTCAGCGAGGGAACATCAGTGTCCGCTTCTCGAGAAGAGGCGCATATCACATGGCAAGATGAAGCCTTCCCTTTGCCTTTGGACTTCCTGTTGGTCACAGTCGTCCATTGTTGCTCGTCGACGAGGTCAGGGTGGACCCACATGATTTCCCCTCGAGGTGTAGGGACGGGTACCAAGCCTTTCTCCTGCTGCTGATGAGGGTCTGTGTTGACCACCCTCAGTTCTCCTTTCGGGACAGAGATCACCCCCACGGGTGTCGGGGGTCGTGTCCCAAACTGGAGAATCGACGTCATGTTGGCCGTCATCTTCTTCTGCTCCGGTCGGAGTTTTAATACCTCCGCGTCAATCAGAGCTTGAAGGATGTCCTTAAAGACATAGCAGCTTTTGGTAGGATGTCCGAGCATCCTGTGGTATAAGCAGTAGGTGGGATTGTCGGTCTTGCCGACCTCCTCCGGGCGCCTAATTTCAGGGAGCTTCAGTCGATTGCTCTTGTTGAGTAGCTTGAAGAGCGAATCGACGTGTTCCTCCTTGAAGGAATACTGCTTGTTGGGGCGTGGCTGGCTTGAAGAGCCACTTGCCCTGCCTGTTTGAGGTTTGGTGGGAGATTTGGTCTCCGTCGCCAAATTATCCTTCCGCTTGGTTTGGAGGGATGTGTCTGGTGCACGCCTTGTCGACCTCTCTGGCCTGGGCTTGCCTTCTTCCGCTCTGACGCGGGCGACAATCTCCTCAGCCTGTTCACCTTGCTGGACTAATTGTTTCCAGGTGCGGCTTTCAGCAACTCCTATTTGAGCAAGGAGTGAGGTTTGGAGATTATGGCGACATGTTTCCACCAGGGTGGCCTGGGTCATGCCGCTTGGACATCGGAGTGCCATGTTCCGAAATCTTTCTACGAAAGACTTGACGGACTCTCCCTTTCGCTGTTTTGTAGCTAAAAGGGTAGGCATTGTGACCTCCGAATCATCTTCGAAGAAGCGTGTTAGAAACAGCTTCTCCAAGTCGCCCCAGTTCTTGATGGAACCTTCGGGGAGCTTCATGAACCATTCAAAGGCCAACCCTTTCAGGGTGCCGATGAACAGTCGCGCCAGGATGGCATCGTTATCTACCACATTCCCGGTCTGGGATTTGAAGTAGTAGATGTGCTGGTTGGGTGACCCCTTCCCGTCGAATGCTTGGAGAGTTGGAGCCTTGAACTTAGGAGGGTACGGGACTAAGTCCCACTCGGCCGGATAGGGCCGGACTACCCCAGCTTCTTGGAGGCCTTTACGGTTGGTAAGGGCCTCGAGGCGCTGCTCCAGTTGACTCATTCTTTTAGCATGAGCCTTTCCCGGGGTCTGGTCGCTTCTTGCCTGCGACGAGGGCTTGGACACATCCGAGGTAGATCGTCGTGTCTCGTCAGAAGATTCGGAGGGTGGGCTTCCTCCCTTTCTCCCTTTCCCCTTCGGTCGTCTAGGAGGAGATCTCGCTCTTTCTTCAAGCAATTTCTCAAGCATATGCTTGAGGGAGTCAATGGATCTCTGTTGAGAGGCGATTATATCCATCTGGTGCTTCTGCGTCTGTTCTAAACGCCTGGTCGTCTCCTCAGGAGTGTCGGCCATGTAGGCGGAAGCCTCCTTCTCGACGGAAGAGTTTGAAGCCTGCGACTCCACTATAGCGGAGTGAGAACCACCCATTCTAATGCCGCGGGCTAAGGCATTATAGTCAATTGGGGGAATGGCCCCTGTCCGGGTGCGAGTGTGTTGATACACCCCCTCCGGTTCAGAGTCAGATTCCTCTGAGTTGACCATTAGTTGTTTTCCCTTGCTTCTGCTAGTCATGTTTGCAGTAAGCTCCGGGTATTCAACATCTGAGAAGGTTCTCCTCCTGTGGGAGCGTCTTCTCTTGGCTGATGGGGGAATCAGGGTCAGCTGTCTAATTAAAGACGGCTGGTGCACGCCTGACTCGCAATGGCATCCAGAGAGCATCTGGATGAGCTGTTGACAGCAGCATGGAGAAGTGGTCTGATTGGCACTCCTCTTCCTTGTCAAATAATCCCTCAAATCTGTGGGAGGGGGATTAAAGAGACTGGTCTCGCAACGTCGACGACGGGAGACAGTCATGTGCTGTTCAGCCTGGACACAGGTTTCAGAAACGCGGCTGTTGCGTCGCGGCTGCGTCACGCGCGTCTGGCGTCTCTGTTGATATGAGACGCGACTTTCGCGTTGCTGTCTGCTGCGTTGGAGCAGAGAGACTTGGGAGAGAGTGGGCTGCTGGGCCCCACGCCTATGGGCGCGTGCTTCCTGCGTTTGACAAGACGCAGAAGCTTCGCTTCGGCGTTTGGCAAGTTGGTCTTCAGAGGGCTCAACTTGGGGAGTCTCGCGTTTGGGTCGCCAAACACGGACCTCTCGCACTGGACGAGGTGCGGGCAAGGCATCGGATCGTACGCTGCGTTCAACCCCAGTCAGAAAACCAACGGTTCCGACCGAGTGTTGACGCGCGCGTCTTCTCTGTCGACGCTCGGCATTCCGATTGCGCCGTGGAGGAAGAGAGAAGCCAACAACTTCCTGGTTTGTAGAACCAGGGGTGTTTGCCACGCGGGTCTCCTGAGAGACGCTGACGCGGGCGTTCTGTGCGACACGGTCGATCGCACCAGTAGATGTGCCGGGGACCACGCGGGCCTTCAGAGAGGCGTTGGCGCGTGTGTTCTGCGCGACGCGGTTGATCGCAGCAGAGGAGTCTGAGGTTACGCGGGCCTTCTGGGAGGCGTCGGCGCGTGAACCAAACTTGGCACAGTGGGCAGCAGGAGCACCCGACAGAGCCTCAGATTGGGCTTCAGGGGGCTGTCCACTTGAGACCCTGCGGCAGACGCGGGTCTTTGGGCTCTTGGAGCCAGAAGAGAGGAACTCTTCATACTTCGCCTGGTCGAACTCGACGACGAGGGATTCGACCATTTTCCCCTTACGGAGAACGTCATCTTGCACCACGGTGCGCTCGTCAGTAACGAAGGTAGTCCCCAGCGGAGTCGCCATCTCTTGTAGGGGGCCGGAAAGTTTGGTGGTCGGAGAAAGTGGTTTTAGCTGTAAAAGATTTCCTTGATTCAAGCGAAACGATTACAACCAAAAGAACTACTCTTCCCTCTTTTCCAGTTACAAGGGAGGGAGGATGTCTGAATCTTCCCTTTGTTTAAAGCTGGGTTCTTCGTGTGGCGATGGAGAGTGAATCTTGTTCTCCGTTGACCAGATGACCGTCCTAGACCGTCGGGGGTCTTCTCTTCGGTCGGTAGAAAGAGTAACTCAGCTCCGTCTACCAAAACTCTCAAAGAGGAGGTAGGCGAAGAGCGGCTAGTACTCAGTAAGCTCGCTGAAGAGTCGTGCTTCTCTCTTGATGATCCTCCTGCCTGGATTCGATCGATTTTGATGATGCCCTATCTCAAAGCTCTCTCTCTTCAAAACTCCGATCTTCTGCCAAGCTTCGATCCTCTCAAGCTTCTCTCTCAAGCTTCTCTCCCTCTTCATAGCAAACAAGGCTCTATTTATAGGGGTCTCAGGGGGTGAAGGTGCCTCCTGAAAACGCTCCCGAATGAGGGGCCACTACCCGCTACATGCGCGGTGACTGGCCCCGCAATCAGGGCAGTTGCAACTGAGACGCGGGCGTTGGGCCAAACGCGCCTTGAAGTTTGAGACGCGGGCGTCGAGCCAAACGCGCCTTGAGACGCGGGTTTCGGGCCTTCACGTCTGGATGCTGAGGCGAGGGCGTCGGGCCGATGCGCCTGGATGCTGAGGCGCGGGCGTCGGGCCGATGCGCCTTGATGCTGAGACGCGGGCTTCGGGCCGACGCGTCTTGATGCTGAGACGCGGGCTTCGGGCCGACGCGTCTGAACGTTGTGACGCGGGTGTAGAGCCAACGCGTCTTAATGCTGAGACGCGAGCATCAATTTCTCGCGTCTAGAGCTTGAGACTCTGCTTCCTTAATGGCTGGTCTGTTAGTCATTTTTAGACAGCCTACAGATACGGTGACAGTAACAATAACAGTCAATCAGTAATCGTATACACGGTGAACAATATCAGTAACAGTGAACAGTAACAGTAACCGTGTATACGATGAACAATGGGACTGTACCGAGTGTTACGGTCAAACAATCCTTTCCCAGTAATATGAATAATAATTATCAGTTAGGTATCATGCATGACCAGTCAAGTTCAGCTCACTAATATCCAACTAATTCTCGCCTGTCTTATCATCAAAAAGATAAACAAATCTACTAATGAACTGATAACTGCTATCTGGTAACTCTGAGTATAAGATCACTGATATCAACTTGGTCACTATCACAATAACTCAATCTCTGCCAATTGAATTAATCCAGTTTCTAACATCACAACAAGTCCACATCAATATCAGAATGAATCATCACTTAAAGCATCACCAATAAATAAATAACAAGTCAACACATACTGAATCATATCAAAGTAAGGGAATCATCCTCAAATAACTTATGGTCTAGACTATCTACTCTTGGTACTCAACATCATCAATATATCATCTAAACAAATCTTAAACGCCAACAATGTCAATCTCATCTCAATACAAGTCAGGTTCCAATATAAGGAATATAGATTCTGGATAACCTCCAACTCAAGATCAATCTAAGTCACAACTCAACTAATAGGGTCATATTTGATATGTCCTCAATACTCAACTAATAAAGTCACGTCCAACTACTGATCATCATTCAATGTAAATAACTTAAGTCCCAGGTCAATCCAAAGTTATTACCACCAACTCATATTCCAATGGTTACATGATCGTCAAGTATCAATATACATCAAAGAATCTGATATAATAATTATCATTCCAACATATATCCATAATCAAGCTCAGCTCTCTCACTCTAACAATTTAATCTGATTCCCGAATCCTCAAGGGTTCACACTTCTATTAAGATCAAACATGATATCCCAATACCCGGCATCACAACATATCATCTACATGCATCTAAGTTCTATTAGATCAAGTTATTACTACCACTATCCACCTCTTGAAATCATATACATACATCAATAGTCATCACATAATCCATGGGTGAAGTCCCAATCCAATAAGGAAACCATACTCAACTGACAGCCCAAAATTAGTCGACTAGGAAAATACACAAGTCGACTAGAGGTTGGTGTAGTCGACTAATCAAGTGGGTATAGTCGACTACACCAAGGTCAAGTCGACTGACAGGGTAAGGTAAGTCGACTGATATAGATACAGAGAGTTACACCACTTCCAGGTCCACCTATTAATCGACTAGGCTCCTGGGTTAGTCGACTAACAGTGTAACACCCGACTTAAATAGAATCCGGATTATTGCATAAATGATTTTATTTAACCATGTGACAATCATGTTTAAGCTTAATCCAAATTTTTTTAGAAAATATTAGAATTATTTGTATATATTTATGTACACTTAAGTATCCTCAATTTCACATTTTATACTATGTATTGGTACATATTTAATATACAAATACCTAATAATTATAAATCTAATCCCTTATTACTTAAAAAACTCCTTCCCCAAATTTTTCAACTTCTTCTTCTTCTCTGTTGATTGTAAACGAAACCCAAACTCTCTCTCTCTCTCCCTTTCTTTGATCCAGATTCACTCTCTCCTCTCTCTCTCTCTCTCCCTCCCTCCCCACCCTTTGCCTTCCACCCCAGCCGCGCCAGAAGGAGGCGACGGCCAGGGCGGCTCGCGGCAGGCAGGTGGCGCGCGCGGACGACGGCGGGGCGCGGCGGCCTGCGGAGCGCGCGGCGGCGCTGGAGGGAGGTGCGGGCGGCGCTGGTAGGGGAGGGACGCACGGGCAGCCCTAGGGGAGGCGCAGCGGCGACGCGCCAAGGAGAGGAGGGGGTTTTTTCGAAGAAGAATTTCGGGAAATCCACGGTCGGATTCGGGTTTCTTCGAGCAAAGAATTTGGGGAAAAACAGAAGATTATTGAAGGTAAAAAACCCTAAAAATTTCTTAAATAAATTTATATTTATCATTGCTTAACTTAGGAATTTATTGAATTAGGGCTTGATTCGGTGGGTGAAAGAGGCGGTGTTCTTCGCGTGGGTTTTCATCAAACAAGGTGAGTAAACTAAATTTTTAATGAGACTAAAGTTTGGAACTTTATAATCTTGAATGAATCAATGATTGGGTAAATCACCATTGGAAATACTTGTAGATATATTGTTATGTATATAATAAGAATAGAAAGAGACTCTATGTTGTGGGATTTTCGGAAAGGAGAGGAAAATCATAATATGTGTATTCCCTAAATTAATGTTTTAATTGCATAATGAATAACTAGGAAACTTTCATATTGGCGAAGTAAGTTAAGGTAACACGGGGAAAAGTTTAGATTGCATATGTTATGGAACGGCATGAAGCCTTATGTGTTATGTATAAGTTTATACCGTTATTTTAGTTAGAAACTATTGGTATACAATTTCGGACTAGGCATTGTAGCATGGAATCGTAAATGGAAATATGTTGATAATATGTATGTAACCGACATGTAAATCTTTGAGTGTTGTGATACTTTCTTTATAAAAGAATAAGTTGAATATGTTAGGAGGTTATATATCTACATTCATGTTAACTCCTACAAGTGGATGGCTTGCCTACGTTTCATAGTATATGAATTATGTATGTGAAATTGTATGCTAAATTGAATGTATTATATATTGTTATTATTTGGAGGAAGGGGCCGTGTGAGAGACCGGCAGGAGGGGGAAGACGGTGAAAATTTGTTTTATGTAATATATGTATATATTATTGGAGGAAGGGGCCCGAGCGAGAACCGGTAGGTGGGAAAGACGGTGATAACTTTATTTTTTGTATTTGTGTATATTTATATGTTATTTGGAGGAAGGGGCCGAGCGCGAACCGGTAGGAGGGGGAAGACGGTGAAAATCATATTATGTGTATGAATCTAATATATAGATATATATATTACTTGGAGGAAGGGGCCGAGCGAGAACGGCAGGAGGGGGAAGACGGTGATAACTATATTCATTTCTATTATGTGCTAAATAATAAGCTTTATTAAACTTTTCATGGTAGTTGAGACATCTAACTTAAAATGGGGATATGTAATAGCACAGCGGAAACCAACTTAGTAAACTTCTGTATCAAATTAAATCCAATTGGCATATGGAATGAGATTAGTAGATTTTAGATGGTTTACTCACGGAGCTTTTAAGCTCATGTATTTATTCATGTTGTAAATTTCAAGTTTGGACAAGGGTAAGAAGCCAATGTAAGTTCTAAAATCCTTTGGATATGGAGTGATCGACCCCTTTCATGTAGAACTTGTGATAAAATCTACTTCATGTTTTGTTTACTTTTGTAACTGCTGATTATATGTATATGTGGGAACCTGATGCATGAAAAGAAATTTTGGGTGTGGGAATGTAAGTATAACTCTGTGTGTGGCTATTTGAGTATAAACTTGGCAAGTAACCTTGATTTCATGTATGGAAAGACTTGGACAATGTTATGGGAAGTACAATGTATTGTGGGAAAGGAAGTTGTAATTTCTTTGGTGTTTGATGGGTGAATGCAAGATTTTGTAAGGAGATTTTATTTTTATCATGTTGATAAGTAGGCAAATTTTGCCGAAATGTTTTATTGGAGGTGTTGTGTCCTTTGTGGACCTTATATGTTGTGGTGTATATTGGCATGGTCTATATTATAGGGGAGGTGCTGCCGAAATTTCGAAGAAATATTATTGGATTGGTTCAATATTATAAGAAATTACTGGGACCGTTACAGTTGGTATCAGAGCAAAGGTTTAGACCAAAGTTGGACACATTTTTGGGTTGTATGCACACTACATGATTGTTGGTGGGAGCACTAGGTAGGTTCCTATTAGACTATTAGATTTTAAGTATACGGATTTCCTGAAATATATGATATTTGCCTATTCTCCTACGTTCCAATTCGGGTACCCGCATACTCTAATTTGAACGGATCCTACGAGAGGTGCGGGCCTATTGTGTGGATCTCCAGTGGTATGGGACACTGAGACTGGAGAGTAAGTAAAATATCAGATAAATCAGGGGTAACTCAACTAGAAGGTACTTGAAAGTGGTAAGATAATTATAAGTTTTTCTATTGATATATTTGTATAGATATGTGTGACTGATCTATTATATTTTGAGGATTGGGAAGGAAAATAAGCTGATATGAAACCTTATCCTTTCAGATGGGAGATTCCAAGCACACCCAAGCTGTCATCAGGGGGCTCAGAAATGGAAAGTCAAAGTTGGAGTGCAAACAGTATGGACTGGGACTATGAGTCTGACGAAACGGATCCAAAGACTATTTTTAGTGGATCCAAAGGTAGTACCAAGGTGATGAGAGTAGCAGAACGCGACAAGGAAAATACCATTAAAGATGCTGAAAGTGTTGTAAGGAATGTGTCAAGGACCGAGGACCCGAAATACACACCTGATGCTGAAGTGGAGTCCCCTGGAAGGATGTTTTATGGGGGTATTTGGTGGAATTCAAGTTGGATTAAAGACATGGATCTGTATGACGATAATGAAAATTGGAGATGCGGGGATGACAGTATAATGGAAGAAAATCCAGAAGAGGATCCCGAAGAAGAAGAGGATCCCGAAAAAGAAGAGGATCCCGAGGAAGAAGAACCCGAAGAAGACCCCGAGGAAGAGGATCCAGAAGAAGATCCAGAAGGAGTCAATAAGGGGGAAGCCTCAGCCGGGGACAGTATGGACAAAAGCTTTTCAGACTCTAATACCACTCCATGAGGACGGGGGGGCTAGGACATAGCATTTTGGGAGGATAAATATTTCGGACTTCCATGTTTAGGATTCTTTTTGGAAGAGTCTTGTGTTGTAGTCAAATGTGCATAAAGGACATATCTTAGTTTGTGTGCTTATACCTTTTGTATGAATATAAGCATTGTATGTAAATCTTGTAAACAAATCTTTTTGAAGTTATAATAGTAGTAGCATTTTGTATATGAAACTTTCGTGTCTCAAAGAATTTTGTTTTGTTAAATTTTCTAGGTAGTTATGGATCTAAACTTTCCTCCGCCAAATACAAATTCTGAGGAGAACGCCCCACCCCACAGTACAGTTGGGAGTGTCCATCCTCCGACCCATCAGGAGATTTCAATGGATCGATTCAATACTGATCGGAGAGCCCCAGACCGGATACCGGATTGGTTGATGCAGTTAACCACTGTAAATAATCCACGCAGGGCCTTGGAGCAATTTCAAAAATTGAACCCTCCGCCATATAAAGGAGGAGCGGACCCAATTCAAGCAGAGGAGTGGCTTCGTCAAATTTGTAAAATACTTGATGTGATGGATTGCACTGAAGATCAAAGGGTATCATTCACTTCTTTTATGTTCCAGGGCGAGGCGGAACATTGGTGGGAAATGGTTAAAGCAGGAGCCAAATCCCTAGGAGAAGAAATTTCTTGGAAATTCTTGGTCAAAAAGTTCAATGAGAAGTATATACCCGGAGTAGTGAGGGATAAGCTTGTGATGGAATTCCAAGAATTAAAGCAAAATCTGTTGACGGTGAATTAATATGAAAACAAATTCACCCAACTATCAAGGTATGCTGGTAAGTTGGTGTCTGAAGAGGAAGACCGGACAAAAAGATTTGTACGAGGTTTGAGGCCGGAAATCAGGAGCCAACTAATTCCATTTCAACTTCAGATTTACAGTCAGGCGGTGGAGAAGGCTTTAGAAGTTGAAAGGGACCTGCAAGAAAACCAGGATATAAGAACCAGAGAGTTTCCATCTGCCAAACGCTTCCGATTTCTCAGCACACCAAGAAGTGGATCCACCAACTTCAGATTCGGAGGAGGAACTGGACCTTCGTCAGCATCACTCCAAGAATGATGGCAGACTCGTGGCCCAGGAATGCAGGATCTTTTCAGAACTCGTCATATGCATCTTATCCGCGTCAAAATTTCGCGGGAGGAACGTGGTATCCTAGATGCAACTGTAATCATACAGGAAGCTGCCAGGTAAACAAACAGTGTTTTGCCTGCGGCCAGATGGGCCACATGAGGAGAGATTGTCCGACACTTCGAGGACCTACTAGTGCTGTTAAGGGAACAAGCAGGCGGACCGCAGGTATCGCCCCGACAAATGGATCATCAGGAGCTTTTCGGCGGTCTGGCAACACATTTCGACCAACCATGACGCAGGCTTCAGTGCAACAGCCCAGGGTTCAAGGACGGATGAATGCTTTAAACCCAACAAGAAGTCCGGGCGTCTAACTCAATGGTGGAAGGTACTCTTTATTTATCTGGAGAAATCGCTCGAGCATTATTTGATTCTGGTGCCACACATTCATTTCCTCATCTTTTGCCTCAAAAATTAATAAGATACCCGAACCCTTGAGCTTCCAACTGGCGGTATCCACACCTGTAGGCACAACTTTGGTTACTGATGTATATTATAAAGGGTGTGAAATTAGCATAGGAGAAATGAACACACAGGCAGACTTGATCAAATTAGGAGAGATGGAATATGATATCATCTTAGGAATGGATTGGTTATCAACACATCATGCACATGTAGACTGCCATCAAAAGAAAATAATCTTCAAAATACCAGGGACCCCAGGATATGTGTTCGAAGGGACAAGGAATAAAATCAGCCTTCCTGTGATCTCAGCCTTAAAAGCCACCAAACTATTACGACATGGATGTCAAGGATTTTTGGCAACAGTATTAGCCAAGGAGAAAGAGGAAGTGAGAATAGAAGACATAACTGTTGTAAGAGAATATCCTGATGTGTTTCCTGAAGAATTGCCAGGCTTACCTCCGGACAGGGAAGTAGAATTTTCTATTGATCTTTTACCTGGAACAGGACCTATATCAAAAGCTCCCTATAGAATGGCACCAGCAGAAATGAAAGAATTAAAGGAACAATTAGAAGAATTATTAGGCCTGGGATTTATTCGGCCAAGTGTATCACCCTGGGGTGCTCCTGTATTATTTGTAAAGAAGAAGGATGGAAGTATGAGACTGTGCATAGATTACAGGGAATTGAATAAAGTCACTATCAAGAATAGATACCCACTCCCAAGAATAGATGATCTTTTTGATCAGCTTCAAGGTGCAAGTGTATTTTCCAAAATGGATTTAAGATCTGGATACCACCAATGAAAATCAAATCAGAGGATGTCCCTAAAACAGCCTTTAGAACCAGATATGGACATTATGAATTTCTGGTAAAGCCATTTGGACTGACCAATGCCCCAGCCGCATTTATGGATCTGATGAATAGAATCTTTCAGCCATATTTGGATAAATTTGTGGTGGTATTCATTGATGACATTCTAGTCTACTCAAGAAACTCGGAAGAACACGAAGAGCATTTGAGGATAGTTTTGCAGTTATTGAGGGAAAGACAACTTTATGCAAAATTCAAAAAGTGTGAGTTCTGGCTAGAAAAAGTTAGATTTCTTGGTCATATTATTACTAAAGAAGGAATATCTGTGGATCCAGCAAAGATAGAAGCAATTGAGAATTGGCCCAGACCTACCAATGTCTCCGAAGTACGGAGTTTCTTAGGACTGGCTGGGTATTATCGAAGGTTCGTGGAGGGATTTTCCAGGATTGCGACACCATTGTCACAATTGACCAAGAAAAATCTCAAATTTCATTGGGGGAAAAGTCAAGAGGATAGTTTTCAAGAATTGAAAAATAAGCTAACTTCGGCCCCAATCCTAGCCATGCCCTCTGGGACTGAAGGATATGTTATTACAGTGATGCATCAAAGTCGGGGCTGGGTTGTGTATTAATGCAACATGGAAGAGTAATTGCTTATGCCTCCAGGCAACTTAAAAACCATGAGAAGAACTATCCCACCCATGACTTGGAACTGGCTGCAGTTATATTTGCTCTAAAAATTTGGCGATATTATTTATATGGTGTGTCATGTGATATATATACAGACCATAAGAGCCTGAAGTATATATTTACTCAAAAAGAATTGAATATGCGCCAAAGAAGATGGTTGGAACTGATGAAAGATTATGATTTGAATATTCACTATCACCCTGGGAAAGCCAATGTAGTAGCAGATGCGCTTAGCCGCAAATCAGAGGGATCTCTAGCTACACTATTAACTCAACAAGCCAATTTGTTAAAGGAGATAGAGAGGATGCAGATTGAGGTTCAACCAAAGGAGATCATCAATAGAGATAGTCAGATGAACCAGGTTAGAGTGGAATTTGATCTTTATGATAAGATCCATCAGGCACAACAAAATGATGAACAGTCAGTTAAGAACTTTGAGAAAGTGTTAAAGGGTGAAACACAAGACTTCATCATTGATAAAGGGTTCCTGAAGAAGGGAAACCGGGTATGTGTACCTTCCAATTTCGAACTCAAGGAACAAATTATGAGGGAAGCCCATTGCACTCCTTACACAGCTCACCCTGGGGCAACTAAAATGTATCAAGATTTGCGAGCAAATTTTTGGTGGGAAGGGATGAAGGATGACATAGCACGGTTCGTGCAGAAATGTCTAATATGTCAACAAGTTAAAGCGGAACATAAGAAGCCCCCGGGACTGCTAATGCCACTCCAAGTTCCGGAATGGAAATGGAATCATATTACTATGGATTTTGTGTCGGGACTTCCCAAGTCACCTCGTGGACATGATGCTATCTGGGTGATAGTTGACCGACTCACTAAGTCCGCACATTTCCTACCCATTCGGTTGGATTATTCAATGGACAAGTTAGCACAAATTTATCTTCAAGAGATAATTAGAATTCATGGAGTGCCTGAAACCATTGTGTCAGACCGGGACCCTCGATTCCAGTCCAGATTCTGGATCAGTTTAGCTAAGGCTCTAGGAACCAAGCTTCACCTTAGCACAGCAGCACACCCGCAAACTGATGGGCAGTCTGAAAGGACTATTCAAATCTTAGAAGATATGCTGAGAGCTTGTACATTAGATTTTGGGGCAATTGGGAGAAGCATCTATCATTAGTGGAGTTCGCATATAACAACAGTTACCAGTCCACTATAGGAATGCCACCCTTCGAAGCTTTATATGGAAGGAAGTGTCGATCACCCATTTGTTGGGAAGAAGTGGGAGATCGAAGGTTACTGGGTCCAGACCTGGTCCAAGAAACTACAGAAAAGATACGGACAATAAGGAAAAGGATTAGGGCAGCTCAAAGCAGGCAAAAAGCATATGCAGATAAACGCCGGAGACCCCTGAAATTTACAGAAGGAGACAAGGTTTTCTGAAGATATCTCCGATGAAGGGGGTAGTGCGCATTGGCAAGAGAAGCAAATTGGGACCTCGGTATGTTGGACCTTTTGAAATTTTGGAAAGAATTGGACCATTGGCCTATCGGTTAGCCTTACCCCTGAGATGGAAAAAGTGCATAATGTGTTCCATGTATCACAGTTAAGGAAGTACATACCAGATCCCAATCATGTCCTTAAATATTCGCCACTACAAATTCAAGAAGATCTGTCCTATGCAGTAAAGCCGGTACGAATTCTTGACCGTAAAGAGAAACAATTGAGAAACAAGGTGATTCCCTTAGTGAAAGTTTTGTGGAGAAGTCAAAGGCTGGAAGAAATTACATGGGAACCGGAGGATGAAATGCAAAGATCTCATCCGCAACTATTTCAAGGTACGTTAAGTTTCGGGACGAAACTCTTTTAAGGAGGGTAGTATTGTAACACCCGACTTAAATAGAATCCGGATTATTGCATAAATGATTTTATTTAACCATGTGACAATCATGTTTTAAGCTTAATCCAAATTTTTTTAGAAAATATTAGAATTATTTGTATATATTTATGTACACTTAAGTATCCTCAATTTCACATTTTATACTATGTATTGGTACATATTTAATATACAAATACCTAATAATTATAATATCAATACCTAAATACTATGTATTTTTCAAAAATAATTAATGTAGTGAATTGTTGGCAACCTTAGGGCAAGAGGGAAATGAGGTGGAGATGTTATAGGAGGCCTTGGAAATTGGAGAAGTGTGTTGTCAAGCTTAGTAATTTTAGGAAAGTTATAAACTATTTTGGAAATAGATTAAATCCCTTATTACTTAAAAACTCCTTCCCCAAATTTTCAACTTCTTCTTCTTCTCTGTTGACTGTAAACGAAACCCAAACTCTCTCTCTCTCCCTTTCTTTGATCCAGATTCACTCCTCTCTCTCTCTCTCTCTCTCTCTCTCTCTCCCTCCCCACCCTTTGCCTTCCACCCCAGCCGCGCCAGAAGGAGGCGACGGCCAGGGCGGCTCCGCGGCAGGTGGCGCGCGCGGACGATGGCGGGGGGCGGCGGCCTGCGGAGAGCGCGGCGGCGCTGGAGGGAGGTGCGGGCGGCGCTGGTAGGGAGGGGGACGCACGGGCAGCCCTAGGGGAGGCGCCGGCGGCGACGCGCCAAGGAGAGGAGGGGGGTTTTTTTCGAAGAAGAATTTCGGGAAATCCACGGTCGGATTCGGGTTTCTTCGAGCAAAGAATTTAGGGAAAAACAGAAGATTATTGAAGGTAAAAAAACCCTAAAAATTTCTTAAATAAATTTATATTTTATCATTGTTTAACTTAGGAATTTATTGAATTAGGGCTTGATTCGGTGGGTGAAAGAGGCGGTGTTCTTCGCGTGGGTTTTCATCAAACAAGGTGAGTAAACTAAATTTTTAATGAGACTAAAGTTTGGAACTTTATAATCTTGAATGAATCAATGATTAGGTAAATCACCATTGGAAATACTTGTAGATATATTGTTATGTATATAATAAGAATAGAAAGAGACTCTATGTTGTGGGATTTTCGGAAAGGAGAGGAAAATCATAATATGTGTATTCCCTAAATTAATGTTTAATTGCATAATGAATAACTAGGAAACTTTCATATTGGCGAAGTAAGTTAAGGTAACACGGGGAAAAGTTTAGATTGCATATGTTATGGAACGGCATGAAGCCTTATGTGTTATGTATAAGTTTATACCGTTATTTTAGTTAGAAACTATTGGTATACAATTTCGGACTAGGCATTGTAGCATGGAATCGTAAATGGAAATATGTTGATAATATGTATGTAACCGACATGTAAATCTTTGAGTGTTGTGATACTTTCTTTATAAAAGAATAAGTTGAATATGTTAGGAGGTTATATATCTACATTCATGTTAACTCCTACAAGTGGATGGCTTGCCTACGTTTCGTAGTATATGAATTATGTATGTGAAATTGTATGCTAAATTGAATGTATTATATATTGTTATTATTTGGAGGAAGGGGCCGTGTGAGAACCGGCAGGAGGGGGAAGACGGTGAAAATTTGTTTTATGTAATATATGTATATATTATTGGAGGAAGGGGCCGCGAGCGAGAACGGTAGGTAGGTGGGGGAAGACGGTGATAACTTTATTTTTGTATTTGTGTATATTTATATGTTATTTGGAGGAAGGGGCGAGCGCGCGAACCGGTAGGAGGGGGAAGACGGTGAAAATCATATTATGTATGAATCTAATATATAGATATAGATATTACTTGGAGGAAGGGGCCGAGCGAGAACCGGCAGGAGGGGGAAGACGGTGATAACTATATTCATTTCTATTATGTGCTAAATAATAAGCTTTATTAAATTTCATGGTAGTTGAGACATCTAACTTAAAATGGGGATATGTAATAGCACAGCGGAAACTAACTTAGTAAACTTCTGTATCAAATTAAATCCAATGGCATATGGAATGAGATTAGTAGATTTTAGATGTTTACTCACGGAGCTTTTAAGCTCATGTATATTTCATGTTGTAAATTTCAGGTTTGGACAAGGGTAAGAAGCCAATGTAAGTTCTAAAATCCTTTGGATATGGAGTGATCGACCCTTTCATGTAGAACTTGTGATTAAAATCTACTTCATGTTTTGTTTACTTTTGTAACTGCTGATTATATGTATATGTGGGAACCTGATGCATGAAAAGAAATTTTGGGTGTGGGAATGTAAGTATAACTCTGTGTGTGGCTATTTGAGTATAAACTTGGCAAGTAACCTTGATTTCATGTATGGAAAGACTTGGACAATGTTATGGGAAGTACAATGTATTGTGGGAAAGGAAGTTGTAATTTCTGGTGTTTGATGGGTGAATGCAAGATTTTGTAAGGAGATTTTATTTTATCATGTTGATAAGTAGGCAAATTTTGCCGAAATGTTTTATTGGAGGTGTTGTGTCCATTGTGGACCTTATATGTTGTGGTGTATATTGGCATGGTCTATATTATAGGGGAGGTGTTGTCGAAATTTCGAAGAAATATTATTGGATTGGTTCAATATTATAAGAAATTACTGGGACCGTTACAAACAGAGTGTATTAGTCGACTAACACCTCTACCTGGACACAAAATCTGAGATACATCAACACTTATTCTTCTCATATTCTCTCCAGTACTTACATACTCTTCAACACACATGTCTACACTAGTAATCTAAGTATTCATATGGTAAATAAAGGGTTCCAACATCATAGACATGTACATCTCCTATTCTATACATTCATCATGTAAAATAAAGGGAATGGCAAATCCACTACCATACCAAGAGATCTCCATACATAAACATGTAATCTAAGTATTCTACTCAACAATTACATCACATATAAAATAATAGCTGCGATCACTTAATAAAAGAGAGAGAGAAGAGGAAGAGACACTCACATTGGGGAATCAGGTCGTCGCCGGGCGAGTCGCCGTTACGGTCGCCGTGGCGCCACTCTTCGCTGTCGGACAACATAGGATGGTAGCCAGGGTCCTGGGGAAGACCTGGCTGCAATCTGGAGGTCTCGCGCTCACCGGAAGGGCCTGGAATCGCCGCTCGCCCGCTGCTTGTGCTGCTGGTCTGAATCTGGATCTGCTGTGCGCGTCGCCGGGCGAGTCGCTGCCACGGTCGCTGTGGTGCTGTTCCTCGCCAACGGACTGCACGGGAGGGTGGCCAAGACACTGGAGAAGGTCACCGTGCTGTCTCCGACGACGGGCTGGCGTGGATCGGGAGAAATCGCTGCTCGCTCGCTGCCGCGGTCGCTGATCTGGGCTGTCGTTGGCGCAGATCTGGACGGGGGCCTGCAGAGGGGGCGGCCACGGGACAGGGGATGCGGCAAGGGCTGTGCTGGAGTTGTCAGCATGTCTGCAGGCTGCTGGGCTCGCTGGATCCGACTGGAGGTGATCACGCCACGCGGAGGAGGCTGCCGGAGAGGGATCCTGGTGATGGCGTGGATGCTGCAAGGGGCCCTGCTGTGTCTGCGCCAGGGAAAGAAGGAGGCGCTCGCTGGAGGGAGCCTGGCTGCCGTGGCCTGGGGAAGATGGGGCGGCATCTTGGGGACCCGCTGCTGCACAGTTCTGGGGTGCTACAGGATATGAAGGCGGCCACAGGTGGTGGTGGTGGGGCGGCAGCAAAGAGTGGGAAGGATTGGGGCTCCTGGTGTGTGTGGTTGCGCAGGAAGCAGCCAAGGAAAAGGGGTGCGGCTGTTGATAGGATTTAGGTCTTAGTTTAGGTTAGAGTTAACAAAAGAGGGTTTATATAGGATGGGTTATAGGGTTTGCGGGTAGTACTAGATTAGGATCCAATTAGATAATTGGGTATTGGGCTATAGGGCATGCTAATGAGTTGGGATCCAATAGATGAGTGAATATGCTAACGTGGTAGGATTAGGAACTAATCTAATATGTTACAGAATCCAAACAGGTAACGGGTAAATAGGGTGAGAGGCTAACAAGAAGGACACCACCACCACCATGATAGTCCAAATGTAAATATTAAAAATAAGTAATACCAATCACAAAAATAATTTCCATACTTAATAATAATAATCTCAGGAAAAATAATAAATCAACTTGATTAAATAAAAATACTCAGTAATTAAAAATAAATACTTGAATAAAATACAGTAGTATAGTTAGGGGATATTACATTTCTACCCACCTTAATAAAAATTTCGTCCTCGAAATTCAAATAAGGTAGGGAATGGAAAAAATCAAGGATCAAGAGAGAACACAACAATCTTCCACGTTGCCTCGTTGGGACACTATGATTCCGCTGCGCGCTCTGATCTCTGCTACCAGCTTCAACATGGAGTAACCGATCTCAAGAGATAGAATCAGGAGGAATGAATAGGAAGGAAGGATGAAATCAAGATGAACATCCAAATCACTCTAATTGAAGTGTTGGAATCATGAATATCAACAGATCAAGAACGGAATTCCAAAGGGAGGACGATCAATTTCCAAATGGAGTCAATATTATCACGTGAATAGTATGTATATTTGCAGTGTCAACATAACTGTCTCAGGTTACAGGTAGGAACTAGGTTCTCTTTTATGTCGAACCTGGCTCTGATACCACTCTGTAACGTCCCGATTCTAAGGATACGGAGACGTTATGGCGATGCATATACGCGAGGAAAATACCCCACGTATACACGCTAAGCCTCAATTGTAACCTGAACAAGCTATAAATCAGAACTAAAATAATCATCGATCACTGCAATAATACATATAGTCAACCACGCATGATATCATATGAATCAAGAGCTAGAATAGTGACTGGAATACGAACTGAACTGATATGACAAGAATCAGGAAGTAATATGAAAGCTAAAAAGATAAGAGTACCAGAATAGAATAGGAAGAAGCTCCAGCTATTCGCGAAGCATACGGCGTCAACGAACACCTGCACAAAGGAAACCAACCGTCCAATAGCTGGACGTGCAAACCCAGGGTCGTCAGAACGCGACCATAATGAGTGTGTGTGTAAAAGGGAACAGCTCGTGCAAAAGAAACAATGTGCATAAATAATAATAAGAACAACTGCAATTATAAGAGACTAAATAACAAGATGAGTAACTGAACAATAATATACATGAAAGCAACACGAATAAAGATAGCAAGAATAAGAGTACATGTACAAGACAAGTAAAGCAACTGTAGCAAACAACAGATGTCTAGATGTGTAACCTATCACATGTCACTAGGTTGGTATCCAAGTCTGGTCATAAGTCTGGTCCTGGTTACCATCATGGGTCTATCATAATGATATATAGATATTCAACCAGGTGATTACAGTTAGTCACAATACATCAACAGTTTATTATTAATTATGTCAGCGAACACCAATTATCACACGTAAAGACGCATCCCATACTACGCCTACCACACATGCCAATCGATGTCCTCAGTTATTGAAACTGATCGGTTGAAGACATTGTCCATGCTTTAGGTGGGTCCCGTACATACCCGGGACCACGGCCCAGATGCCTGGCGCTGAATCAGGCCCTACCGCCAGGTAGTCAGTAACAGTAACAGTACTCACAGTATCACTGTGGAACAGTAAACTCACAGTAACACTGTGGAACAGTAAACAGATGGGATGTCAGTCATCCCCCGGAACCCTGCGGTGGAACCGTAAGTCGGCTGCGCAACCTGTATCCTAGGTCCACCCAAAATACAGACGCTGTCTCCTCCATCAATTTTCCCAATCCCAGTGCAAGTTGTTCAATTACTTTATTATTTATTCAATTCAGTTAAATCAGTCAATGTCAATATTATCTAGGATACTGGACGACGAACGGTGACGTAACAATAACAGTACAGTGACAGTCAATCAGTAATCGTATACACGGTGAATAATATCAGTAACAGTGAACAGTAACAGTAACCGTGTATACGATGAACAATGGGACTGTACCGAGTGTTACGGTCAAACAATCCTTTCCCAGTAATATGAATAATAAGTTATCAGTTAGGTATCATGCATGACCTGTCAAGTTCAGCTCACTAATATCCAACTAATTCTCACCTGTCTTATCATAAAAAAGATAAACAAATCTACTAATGAACTGATAACTGCTATCTGGTAACTCTGAGTACAAGATCACTGATATCAACTTGGTCACTATCACAATAACTCAATCTCTGCCAATTGAATTAATCCAGTTTCTAACATCACAACAAGTCCACATCAATATCAGAATGAATCATCACTTAAATCATCACCAATAAATAAATAACAAGTCAACACATACTGAATCATATCAAAGTAAGGGAATCATCCTCAAAAACTTATGGTCTAGACTATCTACTCTTGGTACTCAACATCATCAATATATCATCTAAACAAATCCCAAATGCCAACAATGTCAATCTCATCTCAATACAAGTCAGGTTCCAATATAAGGAATATAGATTCTGGATAACCTCCAACTCAAGATCAATCTAAGTCACAACTCAACTAATAGGGTCATATTTGATATGTCCTCAATACTCAACTAATAAAGTCATGTCCAACTACTGATCATCATTCAATGTAAATAACCTAAGTCCCAGGTCAATCCAAAGTTATTACCACCAACTCATATTCCAATGGTTACATGATCGTCAAGTATCAATATACATCAAAGAATCTGATATAATAATTATCATTCCAACATATATCCATAATCAAGCTCAGCTCTCTCACTCTAACAATTTAATCTGATTCCCGAATCCTCAAGGGTTCACACTTCTATTAAGATCAAACATGATATCCCAATACCCGGTATCACAACATATCATCTACATGCATCTAAGTTCTATTAGATCAAGTCATTACTACCACTATCCACCTCTTGAAATCATATACATACATCAATAGTCATCACATAATCCATGGGTGAAGTACCAATCCAATAAGGAAACCATACTCAACTGACAGCCCAAAATTAGTCGACTAGGGAAATACACAAGTCGACTAGAGGTTGGTGTAGTCGACTAATCAAGTGGGTATAGTCGACTACACCAAGGTCAAGTCGACTAACAGGGTAAGGTAAGTCGACTGATACAGATACAGAGAGTTACACCACTTCCAGGTCCACCTATTAGTCGACTAGGCTCCTGGGTTAGTCGACTAACAGAGTGTATTAGTCGACTAACACCTCTACCTGGACACAAAATCTGAGGTACATCAACACTTATTCTTCTCATATTCTCTCCAGTACTTACATACTCTTCAACACACATGTCTACACTAGTAATCTAAGTATTCATATGGTAAATAAAGGGTTCCAACATCATAGACATGTACATCTCCTATTCTATACATTCATCATGTAAAATAAAGGGAATGGCAAATCCACTACCATACCAAGAGATCTCCATACATAAACATGTAATCTAAGTATTCTACTCAACAATTACATCACATATAAAATAATAGCTGCGATCACTTAATAAAAGAGAGAAGGAGGAAGAGACACTCACATTGGGGAATCAGGTCGTCGCCGGGCGAGTCGCCGTTACGGTCGCCGTGGCGCCACTCTTCGCTGTCGGACAACATAGGATGGTAGCCAGGGTCCTGGGGAAGACCTGGCTGCAATCTGGAGGTCTCGCGCTCACCGGAAGGGCCTGGAATCGCCGCTCGCCCGCTGCTTGTGCTGCTGGTCTGAATCTGGATCTGCTGTGCGCGTCGCCGGGCGAGTCGCTGCCACGGTCGCTGTGGTGCGGTTCCTCGCCAACGGACTGCACGGGAGGGTGGCCAAGACACTGGAGAAGGTCACCGTGCTGGTCTCCGACGACGGGCTGGCGTGGATCGGGAGAAATCGCTGCTCGCTCGCTGCCGCGGTCGCTGATCTGGGCTGTCGTTGGCGCAGATCTGGACGGGGGCCTGCAGAGGGGGCGGCCACGGAACAGGGGATGCGGCAAGGGCTGTGCTGGAGTTGTCAGCATGTCTGCAGGCTGCTGGGCTCGCTGGATCCGACTGGAGGTGATCACGCCACGCGGAGGAGGCTGCCGGAGAGGGATCCTGGTGATGGCGTGGATGCTGCAAGGGGCCCTGCTGTTGTCTGCGCCAGGGAAAGAAGGAGGCGCTCGCTGGAGGGAGCCTGGCTGCCGTGGCCTGGGGAAGATGGGGCGGCATCTTGGGGACCCGCTGCTGCACAGATCTGGGGTGCTACAGGATATGAAGGCGGCGGCCACAGGTGGTGGTGGTGGGCGGCAGCAAAGAGGGGGAAGGATTGGGGGCTCCTGGTGCTGTGGGTTGCGCAGGAAGCAGCCAAGGAAAAGGGGTGCGGCTGTTGATAGGATTTAGGTCTTAGGTTTAGGTTAGAGTTAACAAAAGAGGGTTTTATAGGATGGGTTATAGGGTTTGCGGGTAGTACTAGATTAGGATCCAATTAGATAATTGGGTATTGGGCTATAGGGCATGCTAATGAGTTGGGATCCAATAGATGAGTGAATATGCTAACGGGTAGGATTAGGAACGGATCTAATATGTTACAGAATCCAAACGGGTAACGGGTAAATAGGGTGAGAGGCTAACAAGAAGGACACCACCACCACCATGATTAGTCCAAATGTAAATATTAAAAATAAGTAATACCAATCACAAAAATAATTTCCATACTTATAATAATAATCTCAGGAAAAATAATAAATCAACTTGATTAAATAAAAATACTCAGTAATTAAAAAATAAATACTTGAATAAAATACAGTAGTAAAGATTAGGGATATTACAAGTTAGATAGGAAATTTACACCTATTTTTTCCATGTTCTACAAACTGGATAGACATATATAGGTTCTCGTATTCTGGGTGTAACCACCAATTTTTAATCAATGATCCACTGGTTTTGCCTACCGGGAGCCAAATTAGTTGACAGCCACTCACAAATGATATGCGACTGGCAACGTTAATTTCTTAATAATCCAGTATGGATCATGAAACTCAAAACTCATATCACCAAGTGTTTTAATTGAGACTAATGCCTAACAAATGATCCAGTTAGGTTCCTCAGTAATTCAATCTGGATCAAACAAACTTCATCCCATGAATTGAGTCTTGATTTGCATATCCGATCCAAACATGCGTGAATATAATTGATTTGACATGCTTTGATCTCTCATAATCGTGAAAAAACTTGTATTGCGTGCGTACGAAACACAAACTCACAGTGGAGGCACTCTTAATGCTGCTAGTAGTTCAAAGTGTACAAATTATCGACAATGAATTGATGAGTCTCAACCAACACCTTCTACTACACGTACTAATTCATTTTTTTTATATGCAGAAGGAACAACACGTCAAAAAAATGACTAAAACTTGCTATGTTTTTCAATAGTACTATAGTTAACACTTAAATTTCAAATAACCCCATAACAAATTCTTGATTCCAAACAAACTACGTGTCATTAGCTGGTTGTTTGGGAGTTAGTTTGTGCTGATCATATGATCAAATATGACAAAAATACCTACTAAAAACACGTGTTTCCTTATTATAATTCTTTACCTTGTAAATCGCGTGAATAGCAAGTGATTAATTATTATTTCATGATTTACCCACAGTAATAGGTTGGGGAGTTATGTTGTATTGTTTATTGTAATTACAAGTATTTACTCGTGTATTTACTGCACCCATCTCGGATTCTAACAGGATTGTCTGAGGGACTTCGGTTGGGACCCACACCCGCCTCTAACAATTCGTTATCTCGCTGATCATCTTAGTCAACTGAGGCACTCAACCCACACCCTCAAATTCCCTGAGTCAGAACAGGCCTCGGACCCATGTAGTGGGCCGGGACACAATTCCCACAGTTCATCAGTTGGCTTTGTGAATAAATCAACGTGTAAATGTAAGTATAACCTTTTAACTACAGTCATCAAGCACCACTAAAATCCATGTCTAGAATCTAGACAATATAAAAATTAGATCTATTTCATAGAATCTGTATCTTAATTAATAAGTTATTGCACAAAATTTTAAAGATCCAAAAACATAAATTTACATGGGATCGATTACCAGTTTATGAGATTATCGGGGCTGATTGCAACTATATTTTGTAGAAATTAACTTTGGATGTGGTAATAAGTTAATTGTAAATTTGCATTTGTCGTGAATTCCAATGCTTATCAATATTGATGTGGCGCGTACAGAGGCTTGGTCGATGGGTCTGTTTGGACTCTCCTTGGAATGGAAACAAAAAATCCCATTCCAAAGTGATTACAAAGGGAAAGGTGACATGGCATTTATTTCTGTCCTAGTACTGGCACATCTTATATTTATTCATTTCAAAGAGATTTGAAATAAGATGGTCTGTATTCTCATCTACTATATTATTGTTTGAGCACAAAGTTGATGGTCTTGTTCTCAGAAACTGGACTAACCTCGCAGATTTTCTCGATTCTAGTAGATTGATAACTCTGATAAGTTCAATCTTAAGTCAATATAAAATAAGTAAAATTTATAAAATTAATAAGAATGTCAAATCAAAGTATTAAAAACAAAATATGTTAACTTTGTTTACTGACAATAAAGTGATATTTAGAAAGTTTCTTTCCAACATATACACATGTGATGATCTTTTGGCAAGAAAAAAAAGTGTTACAGGCAATCCACACTTATTTTTCTCCAAATTTACAAGTTGTATCAAGTGAAGTTCAAATTTCTTGTCAGTAATGTATTATTTCTATGAATTATAAAAGGCCCCGTATTTAGATATCATTTTCTATGTAGATCGAATTCATGCATATTTCATCACTATACACATGATTTACAAATTCTTCTCAAATTTCTTCATTAGTCGCATAACAAATAGAAAAATGAATAATTAAATTACTTATCAATTCAAAATTTTAAACCAAATCAGTTCTCATTCTCTAGTTAGGACTCCCATTGTCCTCATAAAAACACCATATACAAAGGAGGACAGTGATCACCGGTAGAAACTGAGAAAGAACCAAGCAATTTTCAACCGGCCATGAGTATACCTAGTGAATGTCTGAATTGTTTGTTACTTATAGTAATTCTTTATAGTGGTAATGAGTGAATTATAAATTTGCACTTGTTGCTGGTTCCAATGCTTATTAACATTGATGTGACGCGGAGACTTGGTGCCATGCTTTCCTTGCAAACGTGATACTTGATGTTTTGTGAAGTCTCAAAAAAAAGGAAACAAAATGTGTGGTCTCGTTGTTGTCGTAGGCTAAATAATTTGCGCACCTATTTAATTATTGTAGATAAATATCATGTACTCTACATTTGGACGCGTGATGAAAATTTAATGCAATGTATGCTTCTGCAATAATTCAAAGTGGGACCACAATTGATTTTGTCACTATGTGTGTGCATACAATTTATGCATGATTATTGCTCTAAGCTTCAGATCCTATTGGGCACTAAACTGCTGCTGCATACTTACGGTTATTGTGGGGCTAAATATCACGGATCATGCTTTGCGCAAGGCTTAGCAACTAAACCCAGTATGTGCTTGCGGTTGTGCTCTTCGCTGCCGGCTCTCTTGTAGACTGTCTAAAAATTTTCTGAAGACAAAATCTCGGATGCGGGACTTTGCAAACTTGGAGGTCGCTTTCCCAAACGTGGACCTCACGTCCTATGCCAAAACGCAAGGGTTGCG